>SJYC01130055.1:0-21423 GCA_006408675.1 Madoqua kirkii | reverse complement strand
TTCTATACTTATATAGAATTTTATATCATATGTACTCTTCATTATACATCTAAATGTATGAATTAACATTTACATTTATTTTGCATTTATATTTATAATAAATTTAACCATAAATTAAAATTAAATGTTATGTTGTTAAAGCAAGAACTTAAAATACTTGCACAAAATACTAGTTAAGTGCTTCTAAACAAAAGGAATGAAATTGTATAATTGATCCACTGGAAGTTTTAAGTAGACACATGATTTTCTGTGTAATGTCTTGATATTTAAGCTTACTTAGATGGCTAATCAAATAGTCAGCAAGTATCTACTTGTTCTTTGAAGAAGAAAAAATAAAAATAAAGGGAGATGTTTTGTTCTTTCTTTTAAGTAACAAAGGTAAATATAGTTCAACAGAAAGTTTGAAACCATCTCAACTAGACTCAAGATTTATGTCCTTTCCAGAGAAGCAGACTATGTTGATCATTTACAGGTAATCTATTATTCGTTTGAAGACATGCTGAGTGCCTTCTATGTGGCAGGGAATTTCTTTTCTTATTTGAATTCCAAGTTTCCCATTTTAATGTTTATGCCTATTTTACCAGAATTCAAAACTGTATTAACTTAAAAATCTTAACTTATATAATACTCTCCTTTACAATGTGTACTAAACAATCAGAAGATTCAGCTGCTAAAATTTAATTTTTTGCACCATACTCAAATATCTCACATCTTAGGAAAAAAAAATCTCCCCCTGTTCTGAAATTCTCACTAGATGCAATTTTTATTTTCATTGTAAGATATTTTTTAAAATCTCTGCTTCCACCTCCAATTAACGCTTCAAATGACTCCAGTCTTGCTTCCCCACAATTTCATGGAAACTGCTGTCAAGGTCATCAGGAGCCACTGTGTTGCCAGATCCTAAGACACTGGCCTCTTCATCTTTGACTCCTCAGCAGCTTTCAGCAAAGGAGACCCAGCCTCCTCCTAAGAGGCTCCTTTCCTTGGACCGCCCATGGGTTGATATCTCCTGTTTTTTCCTCACCTCGCTGGCTATTCCTCCCCATCACTTCTCCTGGCTGCCTCTTGACCCCAGAGTACTCGTTAGAGTCCCTCAGAGCATGGTGTCAGCCCTCCTCTCTCTTCCGGCTGTGACAGTTGCTGGATGAGCTCTTCTTGCAATATGGCTGAAATGACACTTACCAGGACATCTCATTCCTGCTGGACAGAATGCTATTAGATGACATGTCCTTTTTTAGTACTTCTTTCTCTACTTTCTATGCATAAAATTTATAGATCATGTAAATTACCCCTGGACTTAATTAGAAAAAAAGTCAATAGGATGACTAACTCAAAGATAAATGGAAAAAAAATAAAATTAAAGTAACTTAAAATAAAATCATTCATATGGAAACGTGTAAGCATGTCTTTTTTAGAAGACACGGCACAGGCAATCCTTACGCCTGTTTATAATGAATGGGCTCAGATTTAGGAGAAGTGATAGAATCAGAGGCCATTCCATATAAGAAGTAAAGGAAAATGAAAATACAAACAGGTAGATGTGGGCATGAGAACAAAACTAGTTTCAAATAAGTTACGATAAACACCGTTCATTTGTTCATGGTAAGAAGAAGAGGGAAACAGCCTCAATGGAAGTAAGAAAACTGGCCGAGATAAAGCAATAAGTTTGATATCCTATGAAGAAGCTGTGCCTTTTTTCTCAGTATCAAAATAATTCCTCAGTTATTGCAAGGTATGATGTAGCAATAAAGTATCTCAAAACCTCAAGTATATTTCTTTCCCCTCTTGAAATGCCACCACAAAAATAGAGGCATACAATTTGTCAGTCCTTGGGTTGTGCTAGTGGTAACTAACCTACCTTCCAATCCAGGAAACACAAGAGACTTGGGATCAAGGGTCCTGAAGACCCCCTGAAGGAGGGCATGGCAACCCACTCCAGTGTTCTTGCCTGGAGAATCCCATGGACAGAGGAGCCTGGTGGGCTATAGTCCACGGGGCCACAAAGAGTCAGACACGACTGAAGCAACTTAGCCTGCAGGCATGCAGAGTGCTCTGGAAGACAGAGTTCTGCTTCCAAGAGGCAACGGGGACAAGAGGGTGGATTTGAGAAGAGGTGGTAACAGGAGAGTCAGCAGAGAAGGTATCCATCAGATCTCAGGGGCAAGACCTCAGCAAAGCTGAGAGACAACAGGCAACCAGACACAAAGACCACCTCTCTGCATGGGATTCTCACTCTAGTTGATTCCTTTTTTGGCAGTATCTTGTAAGAGCATTTTTTAATGAATATCCTCCATAAAATGCATTCTTAAATAATATTCATTCTGAGTCCACGGCAAGGAGTTCCATGTTTCACATGCTTGCGATTGCGCTCATCGATTTTAAACAGCTTTGCTGCAGCACCAGAGCCCAGAGCCACTGAATTCGTGGTTGGAGATGCAAGAGCACTTAGAGGAGACAGGCAAACAGAGTAAACTGACTTCCTGAGCTTCACACCTTATATTCGTTTAAGGTTTCCTCTCCCTAGCAACCTTCTCATCACTGATGAGGCTTGTGTAATTTCTTATGGAAAAGCTTCAGGATTATTGTGTACGTAATTATGGCCAGTCTGTCCAGGGTATTTCGTTGAGGGGAACATTGAAAAGCTGTACAGATATGGGAGAATGATTCGTTTTGCCCAACTGTCACCCACGTTTCAGGTCACCTAGTATCCTTTGCCACTTGCCAAACAAATACCAATAGCGCCTGCCAATCATTGTGACATCCAAGAAACACTCCCATAAAATTCCCTGGTGCTGTAGGATGGTGATCTGATGCCTAGGGACTTCCCTGGTGGCGTAGTGGTTCAGACTTCACCTTCCAGTGTCAGGGACGTAGGTTCAGTCCCTGGTCAGGGAGCTGAGATCCCACCTGCCTCATGGCCAAAACATCAAAAATCATTAAAAAAAAAAAAATCAATACTGTAACAATCCAATAAAGGCTTTAAAAAAATGGTCCATATCAAAAATATTTTAAAAAATATGATGCTTGCTGTAAACCACAGATATATATGTTGGCAACCTTGTACGTGACCCAGACTCACACCTGGCTGCCTACACACAGCTAGGCATTAGCTCTGATACTTCTGTCTCCCACACCCTCTGCTTGCAATCTGAAGAGCTTTCTCTTCACTCTATTTTGAGCAAACATTTGTGATATATTCAATTTTTTGTATTTCCACTGTCACTACTTTAGATCAAACCCGGGTCTCCTGCACGGCGGCGGATTCTTTACCCGCTGAGCCACCAGGGAAGCCCCGGTTTAGTCCAAGCCTCGGTTATTTCTCCTTCCAACCAGGGCGCTTGCCTCCTAATTGTTTTCCAGTGTTCTGTCCTTGTCTTCATTTTACACACTTCAGCCAACATAGACTTTTGCTAGAGACTGTATTTAGACTAATCTTTAGTTCACAGCAGCGTTGACAGGAAGAAACGGAGATTTCTGGTAGATCCCTGTCTGCATAAGCGTGTTGCCTCCCCTGTTATCAACATCCCCCGCCGGAGTGCTACGGTTGTTACTAATGACAGACCTACACAGAAACGTCATAAGCCCCCAAAGCCCACACGCTAGGATCCACTCTTGATGTTGCACAGACTATGGATTTGGACAAATGAGTAATGATGCGTATGCTTCATTACAGTGTCAAAGAGTATTCTCACTGTTCCAAAAATCCTCTATGCTCAATCTATGTACTCCTCCCCATGCCAATCCCATTACTCCCACCATCGCCTGATCGTTTCATGACAACTGATATAGAGATGATTTGCACTCGTGTGTTAATAGTATATCAGTTCAGTTCAGTTGCTGAGTCATGTCCGACTCTTTGCCACCTCATGAATTACAGCACACCAGGCCTCCCTGTCCATTACCAACTCAAACTCATGTTCATCAAGTCCGTGATGCCATCCAGCCATCTCATCTTCTATTGTCCCCTTCTCCTCCTGCCCCCAATCCCTCCCAGCATCAGAGTCTTTTCCAGTGACTCAACTGTTCATATGAGGTGGCCAAAGTACTGGAGTTTCAGCTTCAGCATCATTCCTTCCAATGAACAAGGACTGATCTCCTTCAGAATGGACTGCTTGGATCTCCTTGCAGTCCAAGGGACTCAAGAGTCTTCTCCAACACCACAGCTCATAAGCATCAATTCTTCGGTGCTCAGCCTTCTTCACAGTCCAACTCTCACATCCATACATGACCACAGGAAAAACCGGAGCCTTGACTAGATGGACCTTTGTTGGCAAAGTAATGTCTCTGCTTTTCAATATGCTATCTAGGTTGGTCATAACTTTCCTTTGAAGAAGTAAGCGTCTTTTAATTTCATGGCTGAATCACCATCTGCAGTGATTTTAGAGCCTCAAAAAATAAAGTCTGACACTGTTTCCACTGTTTCCCCATCTATTTCCCATGAAGTGATGGGACCTGATGCCATGATCTTCATTTTCTGAATGTTGAGCTTTAAGCCAATTTTTTCACTCTCTTCTTTCACTTTCATCAAGAGGCTTTTCAGCTCCTCTTTACTTTCTGCCACAAGAGTGGTGTCATCTGCATATGTGAGGTTATTGATATCTCTCCCAGCAATCTTGATTCCAGGTTGTGTTTCTTCCAGCCCAGTGTTTCTCATGATGTACTCTGCATGTAAGTTAAATAACCAGGGTGACAATATATAGCCTTGACATACTCCTTTCCTATTTGGAACCAGTCTGTTGTTCCATATGCAGTTCTAACTGTTGATTCCTGACTTGCATATAGGTTTCTCAAGAGGCAGGTCGGGTGGTCTGGTATTCCCATCTCTTTCAGAATTTTCCACAGTTTATTGTGATCCACACAGTCAAACGCTTTGGCATAGTCAATAAAGCACTAATAGATGTTATTCTGGAACTCTCTTGCTTTTTCAAAGATTGAGTGGATGTTGGCAATGTGATCTCTGGTTCCTCTGCCTTTTCTAAAATCAGCTTGAACATCTGAAGTTCACGGTCAGTCCACATATTACTGAAGCCTGGCTTGGAGAATTTTGAGCATTACTTTACTAGCATGTGAGATGAGTGCAATTGTGTGGTAGTTTCAGCATTCTTTGGCATTGCCTTTCTTTGGAATTGGAATGAAAACTGACCTTTTCCAGTACTGTGGCCACTGTTGAGTTTTCCAAATTTGCTGGCATATTGAGTGCAGCACTTTCACAACATCATCTTTCAGGATTTGAAAGAGCTCAACTGGAATTCCATCACCTCCACTAGCTTTGTTTGTAGTGATGCTTTCTAAGGCCCACTTGACTTCACATTCCAAGATGTCTGGCTCTAGGAAGGGGATCACACCATCGTGATTATCTTGGTCATAAAGCTCTTTTTTGTACAATTCTGTGTAGTCTTGCCATCTCTTCTTAATATCTTCTGCTTCTGTTAGGTCCATACCATTTCTGTCCTTTATCAAGCCCATCTTTCCATGAAATGGTCTTTTGGTATCTCTAATTTTCCTGAAGTGACCTCTAGTCTTTCCCATTCTGTTGTTTTCCTCTATTTCTTTGCACTGATTGCTGAGGAAGGCTTTCTTATCTCTCCTTGCTCTTTTTCGGAACTCTGCATTCAGATGGGTATATCTTTCCTTTTTTCCTTTGCCTTTCACTTCTCTCCTTTCTCAGCTATTTGTAAGGCCTCCTCAGACAGCCATTTCGCTTTTTTGCTTCTTCTTGAACATGGTTTCTGACTACTGCCTGCAATGCAATGTATGATCATTAATAGTGACTGCAGCCATTTTGTATTTCTTTTCCATGGGGATGGTCTTGATCCCTGTCTCCTGTACAATGTCATGAACCTCTGTCTATAGTTCATCAAGCATTCTGTCTATCAGATCTAACCCCTTAAATCTATTTCTCACTTCCACTGTATAGTCGTAAGGGATTTGATTTATGTCATATCTGAATGGTATAGTGGTTTTCCCTACTTTCTTCAATTTAAGTCTAAATTTGGCAATAAGGAGTTCATGATCTGAGCCACAGTCAGCTCCTGCTCTTGTTTTTGCCAACTGTACAGAGCTTCACCATCTTTGGTTGCAAAGAATATAATCAATTTGATTTCAGTGTTGACCATATGGTGATGTCCATGTGTAGAGTCTTCTCTTCTGTTGTTGGAAAAGGGTGTTTGCTATAACCAGTGCATTCTCTTGGCAAAACTCTGTTAACCTTTGCCCTGCTTCATTCTGCATTCCAAGGCCAAATTTGCCTGTTACTCCAGGTGTTTCTTGACTTCCTACTTTTGCATTCCAGTCCCCTATAATGGAAAGGACATCTTTTTGGGTGTTGTAAAAAGGTCTTGTAGGTTTTCATAGAATTGTTCAAATTCAGCCTCTTCAGTGTTACTGGTTGGGGCATAGGCTTGGATTACCATACTATTGAATGGTTTGCCTTGGAAACAGAGATCATTCTGTTGTTTTTGAGATTGCATGCAAGTACTGCATTTTGGACTCTTTTGTTGACTATGATGGCTACTCCATTTCTTCTGAGGGATTCCTGCCCACAGTAATAGATATAACGGTCATCTGCATTAAATTGACCCATTCCAGTCCATTTAAGTTCACGGATTCCAAAAATGTTGATGTTCACTCTTGCCATCTCCTGTTTGACCACTTTCAATTTGCCTGGATTGATGGACCTAACATTCCAGGTTCCTATGTAATATTGCTCTTTACAGCATCGGATCTTGCTTCTATCACCAGTTGCTTCCACAACTGGGTATTGTTTTTGCTTTGGCTCCATTCCTTCATTCTTTCTGGAGTTATTTCCCCACTGATGTCCAGTAGCATATTGGGCACCTACTGACCTGGGGAGTTCCTCTTTCAATATCCTATCATTTTGCCTTTTCATACTGTTCATGGGGTTCTCAAGGCAAGAATACTGAAGTGGTTTGCCATTCTTTTCTCCAGTGGACCACATTCTGTCAGACCTCTCCACTATGACCTGCCCATCCTGGGTTCCCCCACAGGCATGGCTTAGTTTCACTGAGTTAGACAAGGTTGTGGTCCTGGTGTGATTAGACTGACTAGTTTTCTGTGATTATGGTTTCAGTGTGTCTGCCCTCTGATGCCCTCTCTCAACAGCTACCATCTTCCTTGGGTTTCTCTTACCTTGGACTTGGGGTATCTCTTCTCGGCTGCTCCAGCAAAGTGCAGCTGCTGCTCCTCACCTTGGACGAGGGGTATCTCCTCACGGCCGCCCCCCTGACCTTGACTGTTGAGAGCTCCTCTCGGCCTTCCTGTGCCCATGCAGCCATCGCTCCTTGGATGTGGGGTTTCCCCATCTGTAAAATGGAGGTGGAGGAGGAATAATTTGTGTCTGCAGTCTCTCCTTCCCTGACCTTGAGTGGTCTGTAAGTGCCAGGTCAGGGCTTGGGAAAGGACAGGAGGTGGGACTGGGAAAGCCAAGTGGAACCTGGCTGAGGTAGAGGCAGATATATTTCCACTTGCCTTTGCTGGCTCTCCTGGGCCCAGCCTGGTCCCTGAGGCCGCAGCACTGTAAACATATACATATATATATATATTCTTCATGCTCTTCTCCATCATGGCTCATCACAGGGTGTTGAATATAGTTCCTTGTGCTGTACCGTGGGGCCTTGATGTTGGTCTATCCTGTATCTATCGTCTCCACTGCTTTGCCTTTTCCAGAAGGTCGTGCAGTTGGGATGACACACAGCCTTTTCGCACTGGCTTCTTTTGTTTAGTAACACGCATTTAAGGTTTCCCCATGTCCTGTCAGGCTTCCATGTGGCTCAGTGGTAAAGAGTCTGCCTGCCAATGCTGGAGATGAGGGCTTGATCCCTGGATGGGGAAGATCCCCTAGAGAAGGAAATGGCAACCCATGTTATTATTCTTGCCTGGGAAATTCCACAAACAGAGGAGCCTGGCGTGCTGCACTCCAAGGGTTCACAAGAGTCGGACACAACTTAGCAACTAAACAACAAGCAACCTGCCTTGTCATGGCTTGATCACTAACTTCTCTTTTCTCACTGAACAGTACTACACGGTCTGTAAACGCCACAGTCCATCTATCCCTTCACCCACTGAAAGACATCTTGGTTACTTCCAGGTTTTGGCAGTTATAGTAAAGAATCTACAAATATCTATGTGCAGGCTTTTGTGTGGACATAAGTTTTCAACTCCTCTGTGTAAATATCAAGAAGCATGATTGCTCGATCATATGGTAGAAATATGTTTAATTTTGTAAGAAATTGACAAACTGTCTTGCCAAGAGACTGTACCATTTTTGCATTCTTACCAGCAGAGAATGAGAACTCTTCCGACTTCATATCCACGCCAGCATTTGGCATGGTCAATGTTCTGGATTTTGGCCATTCTAATAGGTGGTATGTCCTTGTTGTTTTAATCTGTAAGTCATTAATGGCATTGGGAATGGAGCATCTTTTCATAAGCTCATTTTCCATCTGTATATAACTTCTTTCATGATGTGTCTGCTCAGGTCTTTTGCCCATTTTTTTTAAATTGGGTTGTTGTCCCTTTATAGCTGAGTTCTAAGTATTGTTTGTATATTTTGGGTAACAGTGCTGTATCAGGAAAAAAAAAACACTCAATATTTCTTTTGGGTATGTCTCTTGCAAACATTTTCTCACTGTCTGTGGCTTCTCTTATTCTCTTGACAGTGTCTTTTGGAGAGCAAATTTTTTTAATTTTAAAGAAGTTCAGGATTATCAAATTATTTCTTTCATGGGTTGTACCTTAAGGATTATATTTTAAAAGGCAAGACCATACCCAAGGTAATCTATTAATAGATTTTTCTCCTGTTATCCTCTGGGAACATTATAGCTTTGCATTTTACTTTAATATCAACATTTATTTTTGCTTTCAGTTCAGTTCAGTCACTCAGTCGTGTCCAACTCTTTGCAACCCCATGAACCAAAGCATGCCAGGCCTCCCTGTCCATCAGCAACTCCCAGAGTCTACCCAAACACATGTCCATTGAGTCATTGATGCCACCTAACCATTGCATCCTCTGTCATCCCCTTCTCCTGCTCTCAGTCTTTCCCAGGATCAGGGTCTTTTCAAATAAGTCAGCTCTTCATATCAGGTGGTCAAAGTATTGGAGTTTCAGCTTCAACATCAGTCCTTCCAATGAACACCAAGGACTGATCTCCTTCAGAATGGACTGGTTGGATCTCCTTGCAGTCCAAGGCGCTCTCAAGAGTCTTCTCCAACATCACAGCTCAAAAGCATCAGTTCTTCAGTGCTCAGCTTTCTTCACAGTCCAACTCTCACATCCATACATGACCACCGGAAAAACCATAGCCTTGACTAGATGGAGCTTTGTTGAAAAAGTAATGTCTCTTCTTTTGAATATGCTATCTAGGTTGGTCATAACTTTCCTTCCAAGGAGTAAGCATCTTTTAATTTCATGGCTGCAGTTACCATCTGCAGTGATTTTGGCACCCCCAAAAAATAAAGTCTGACACTGTTTCCCCATCTATTTGCCATGAAGTGATGGCACCAAATGCCATCATCTTAGTTTTTTGAATATCGATCTTTAAGCCAAAGTTTTCACTCTCCTCTTTCACTTTTATCAAGAGATTCTTTAATTCTTCTTCACTTTCTGCCATAAGGGTGGTGTCATCTGCATATCTGATGTGATTGATATTTCTCCTGGCAATCTTGATTCCAGCTTGTGCTTCCTCCAACCCAGCATTTCTCATGATGTACTCTGCATAGAAGTTAAATAAGCGGGGTGACAATATACAGCCTTGATGTACTCCTTTTCCTATTTGGAACCAGTCTGTTGTTCCATGTCCAGTTCTAACTGTGGCTTCCTGATCTGCATACAGATTTCTCAAGAGACAGGTCATGTGGTCTGGAATTCCCATCTCTTGAAGAATTTTCCACAGTTTATTGTGATCCACACAGTCAAAGGCTTTGGCATAGTCAATAAAGCAGAAATAGATGTTTTTCTTGGAGCTCTCTTGCTTTTTCCATGATCCAGCGGATGTTGGCAATGTGATCTCTGATTCCTCTGCCTTTTCTAAAACCAGTTTGAACATCTGGAAGTCCGCAGTTCATGTATTGCTGAAACCCGGCTTGGATAATTTTGAGCATTATTTTTCTAGTGTGTGAGATGAGTGGAACTGTGCGGTAGTCTGAGCATTCTTTGACTTTGCCTTTCTTTGGGATTGGAATGAAAACTGACCTTTTTCAGTCCTGTGGCCCCTGCTGAGTTTTCCAATTTGCTAGCATATTGAGTGCAGCACTTTCACAGCATCATCTTTCAGGATTTGAAATAGCTCAACTGGAATTCCACCACCTCCACTAGCTTTGCCTTAATTTTTACTAAGCATCTATCTTTAGATAATTCTTTTTTCATGTGGATATCCAGTTGTGCTAGCATTACTTATTGAAAGACCATTTTCTCTCCACCATATTGCTTTGCTCCTCTGTTGAACATCAGTTCAGTTCAGTTCAGTTCAGTTCAGTTGCTCAGTCGTGTCTGACTCTTTGCAACCCCATGAATCACAGCACCCCAGGCCTCCCTGTCCATCATCATCTCTCGTAGGTCACTCAAACTCACGTCCATCCAGTCCGTGATGTCATCCAGCCATCTCATCCTCGGTCGTCCCCTTCTCCTCCTGCCCCCAATCCCTCCCAGCATCAGAGTTTTTCAAATGAGTCAGCTCTTCCCATGAGGTGGCCAAAGTACTGAAGTTTCAGCTTTAGCATCATTCCTTCCAAAGAAATCCCAGAGTTGATCTCCTTCAGAATGGACTGGTTGGATCTCCTTGCATTCCAAGGGACTCTCAAGAGTCTTCACCAACACCACAGCTCAAAAGCATCAATTCTTCGGTGCTCAGCCTTCTTCACAGTTCAACTCTCACATCCATACATGACCACAGGAAAAACCATAGCCTTGACTAGATAGACCTTAGTCGGCAAAGTAATGTCTCTGCTTTTGAATATGCTATCTAGGTTGGTCATAACTTTTCTTCCAAGGAGTAAGCATCTTCTAATTTCATGGCTGCAATCACCATCTGCAGTGATTTTGGAGCCCCCCAAAATAAAGTCTGACACTGTTTCCGCTGTTTTCCCATCTATTTCCCATGAAGTGATGGGACCGGATGCCATGATGTTCATTTTCTAAATGTTGAGCTTTAAGCCAACTTTTTCACTCTCCTCTTTAACCTTCATCAAGACCAGCTGAGTATATATCTGTGGATCTATTTCTGGGCTCTCTGTTCCATTGATTTCCTGCTCTATTCTTTCACCATCACCTCATTATCTTGATAACTATGTGTTTGTAATAAATCTTGAAGTTGGCCAATGTCAGTTGTCTAGATTGTGGCTCTCCTTCAATGTTGTATTAGCTATTCTGAATTTTTCGCTTTTACCTATAGACTTTAAAACCCTGGTATTTTGACCTACACTTTGTGATAGAGTGACACTGGGTCTGTGTCTGTCGAAGTGCACGTCCTCGTTAGATGCTTGTTCATGTACACTTGCACCTAAGTGATGCTCATACCAAGTCATCATGACATGAGTTCTATCAAATGGGATGTATTTTTAAGCATCAAGCTGAGGGACTTCAGAGAGAAGCTCCCAATATTTATGAGCTTGTCATCATCATGATCATAAGTATCAGCAGCAGCAGAAACAATCTTATTCAGAGAGGTGGACATTGGCTGAGTTACATGTCCAATACCATGACTGGTCAGTATAGGAAGAATCCAAGCCAGGCCATCAATTTCTAGCTTGATGCTCTTTCCACCATTGCGTGCTGTGGACCCTGAAGCCATAAATGAGCTCTGAAACTATGCTTCCCAACTATTTTGCACCTGATGAAACTTTAGGATACCATGTGGTTTACAACAGAAGATGGATTTTTGCAGTTAATTTAAAGCCAATATTCTTTACTGGAGAATTCCATGGACAGAGGAGCCTGGCTGACTACAGTCCATGGGGCTGTACAAAGTTGGACATGACTGAGTGACTGTCACTTATCACTTATCACACTAAAACCAGCTTCTCGTGGTGATATTCTTTAGCCCTACCCTTTCTCCAAGCTACAAAAGTTACTACTGTCTAGACAAGTGAAAGACAAAAGTAGGGACTAAGCATTATTTTCTACTTAGAAGATTACTTATATAAAATATCATAGAAATTTGGGGGTTTTCAATAGATTCACCTGATATACTAGAGGAAAGAATTATAGATTTTGGTTCCAGAGTTTATTTTTAAGAAATTCATTTGGCCATTCTGAGACTCAAATAAAGTACTGTATATGAAAATTCTCTGAACACTCTAAAAACTAACTGTACTATATTATTAATATGCCATGTTATAAATTATAACTATTAATACTTGGAACATAATAAGCTATGTGGATGTGACTGGTGATAGAAGCAAGATCAGATGCTGTAAAGAGCAATATTGCATAGGAACCTGGAATGTCAGGTCCAAGAATCAAGGCAAATTGGAAGTGGTCAAACAAGAGATGGCAAGAGTGAACATCGACATTCTAGGAATCAGCAAACTAAAATGGACTAGAATGGGTGAACTGAATTCAGATAACCATTATATCTACTACTGAGGGCAGGAATCCCTCAGAAGAAATGGAGTGGCCATCATGGTCAACAAAAGAGTCCAAAATGCAGTACTTGCATGCAATCTCAAAAACGACAGAATGATCTGTTTGTCTCCAAGGCAAACCATTCAATATCACAGTAATCCAAGTCTATGCCTCAACCAGTAATGCTGAAGAAGCTGAAGTTGAATGGTTTTATGAAGACCTACAAGACCTTTTAGAACTGACACCCAGAAAAGATGTTCTTTTCATTATAGGAGACAGGAATGCTAAAGTAGAAAGTCAAGAAATAACTGGAGTAACAGGCAAATTTGGCCTCGGAATGTGGAATGAAGCAGGGCAACGACTAATAAAGTTTTGCCAAGAGAACGCACTGGTCATAGCCAACACCCTCTTCCAACAACACAAGAGAAGACACTACACATTGACATCACCAGATGGTCAACACCGAAATCAGACTGATTCTATTCTTTGCAGCCAATAAGTAGTGAGGGAGAAAGTGTCCTCCCCGTCCTATTCCGCCGCCATCTTTTTTCCTCTTCTGCTTTCCATGATCGCTTCTCATCTACGCTGGCAGAGTCCATACGTGTCTGCTGGGACTCGAACGCTCTAAGACAAGGTTTTCTGCTCACTCTCTGAGATGACAAGGTGGAGAATATCACTTCCAGCACTTTTTTCCTCCATGAAAAGGAAGGCACTTTAGTTTATCTCCCTATTTGTAAATACATTCCAAGAGTTGACAGATTTAAGAATCAGTATATAGTAGGCCCCCTCCCCCAAATCATGTAATTCCAGAGCTAGAATGCAAGCAAGAGAATGGCTAATCCAAATTCTTTACTCTTTGGAAACAAAACTGGGGCATGGAAACTGATAGGTTTGGATAAAGCCTTCGAGGTGGTTGTAGGCAAAGCTGGGATTAGAATGCAGCCCTTCTGAATCTCTTCAGGTCCTAAATAGATGGTTACTAATGGTGTTTGTTTGTTTGTTTAGTTGCTAAGTCATGTCTGACTCTTTCTGACTCATGGACTGTAGCCCTCTAGACTCCTCTGTTTACGGGATTTCCCAGGCATGAATACTGGAGAGGCTTGCCAATTCCTTCTACAGGGGGTCTTCCTGACCTAGGGATGGAATCCACACCTGCACTGCAGACAGATTCTTTACCACTAAGCCACCAGTGAAGCCCTACTAAACACAATGATCCAACATATCCCTGGAGAGGGGAAGGCTACCCACTCCAGTATTCTGGCCTAGAGAATTCCAGGCACGGAACAGTCCATGCGGCCGCAAAGAGTCAGATATGACTGAGCGGCTTTCACAAACTCTTCCAAAAGACAGATTTAAGAGCCTCTTAGAGTTTATACAGTGGAAGTGAGAAATAGATTTAAGGGCCTAGATCTGATAGACAGAGTGCCTGACGAACTATGGAATGAGGTTCGTGACACTGTATGGGAGACAGGGATCAAGACCATCCCCATGGAAAAGAAATGCAAAAAAGCAAAATGGCTGTCTGGGGAGGCCTTACAAATAGCTGTGAAAAGAAAAGAGGCGAAAAGCAAAGGAGAACAAGAAAGATATAAGCATCTGAATGCAGAGTTCCAAAGAATAGCAAGAAGAGATAAGAAAGCCTTCTTCAGCAATCAATGCAAAGAAATAGAGGAAAAGAACAGAATGGGAAAGACTAGAGATCTCTTCAAGAAAATTAGAGATATCAAGGAAACATTTCATGCAAAGATGGGCTCAATAAAGGACAGAAATGGTCTGGATCTAACAGAAGCAGAAGATATTAAGAAGAGGTGGCAAGAATACACAGAAGAACTGTACAAAAAAGATCTTCACGACCCAGATAATCATGATGATGTGATCACTCATCTAGAGCCAGACATCTTGGAATGTGAAGTCAAGTGGGCCTTAGAAAACATTACTATGAACAAAGCTAGTGGAGGTGATGGAATTCCAGTGGAGCTCTTTCAAATCCTGAAAGATGATGCTATGAAAGTGTTGCACTCAATATGCCAGCAAATTTGGAAAACTCAGCAGTGGGCGCAGGACTGGAAAAGGTCAGTGTCCATTCCAATTCCAAAGAAAGGCAATGCCAAAGAATGCTCAAACTACCGCACAATTGCACTCATCTCACATGCTAGTACAGTAATGCTCAAAATTCTTCAAGCCAGGCTTCAGCAATACGTGAACCGTGAACTCCCTGATGTTCAAGCTGGTTTTAGAAAAGGCAGAGGAACCAGAGATCAAATTGCCAACATCTGCTGGATCACGGAAAAAGCAAGAGAGTTCCCGAAAAACATCTATTTCTGCTTTATTGACTATGCCAAAGCCTTTGACTGTGTGGATCACAATAAACTTTGGAAAATTCTTCAAGAGATGGGAATACCAGACCACCTGACCTGCCTCTTGAGAAATCTGTATGCAGGTCAGGAAGCAACAGTTAGAACTGGACATGGAACAACAGACTGGTTCCAAATAGGAAAAGGAGGACGTCAAGGCTGTATATTGTCACCTGCTTATTTAACTTCTATGCAGAGTACGTCATGAGAAATGCTGGGCTGGAAGAAACACAGCTGGAATCAAGATTGCCGGGAGAAATACCAATAACCTCAGGTATGCAGATGATACCATCCTTATGGCAGAAAGTGAACAGGAGCTAAAAAGCCTCTTGATGAAAGTGAAAGAGGAGAGCGAAAAAGTTGGCTTAAAGCTCAACATTCAGAAAACGAAGATCATGGCATCTGGTCCCATCACTTCTTGGGAAATAGATGGGGAAACAGTGGAAACAGTGTCAGACTTTATTTTGGGGGGCTCCAAAATCACTGCAGATGGTGACTGCAGCCATGAAATTAAAAGACCCTTACTCCTTGGAAGAAAAGTTATGACCAACCTAGATATTATATTCAAAAGCAGAGACATTACTTTTGCTGACTAAGATCCGTCTAGTCAAGGCTATGGTTTTTCCTGTGGTCATGTATGGATGTGAGAGTTGGACTGTGATGAAGGCTGAGAGCCAAAGAATTGATAACTGTGGTGTTGGAGAAGACTCTTGCGAGTCCCTTGGACTGCAAGGAGATCCAACCAGTCCATTCTGAAGGAGATCAGTCCTGGGTGTCCACTGGAAGGACTGATGCTGAAGCTGAAACTCCAGTACTTTGGCCACCTCATGAGAGGAGGTGACTCATTGGAAAAGACCCTGATGCTGGGAGGGATTGGGGGCGGGAAGAGAAGGGGACGACCGAGGATGATATGGCTGGATGGCATCACAGACTCGATGACCATGAGTCTGAGTGAAGTCCCAGAGATGGTGATGGATAGGGAGGCCTGGTGTGCTGCGATTCATGGGGTCGCAAAGAGTTGGACACGACTGAGCGACTGAACTGAACTGAAGAGTTATATGTGAAAAAGTCGTCACTGTAGTTTTACACTGTGATTTTTACAATACACTCATGCACTCTCACTTATCCAACAATACATTCTGGTCATAGTTTAAATGGACCTGAAATTATGCCACATAGTTCGGAGAAATAGTCTCGATCTATTTTCAAGCACAGAGTTTGAGAAATAAGGAGTTTGTGTTAAATGAACTTTTGGACGTACTTGACTCAGTCCAGGTAGGGTGCTGCCCAATGCTCGATTAATACCTGGATTTAGTATTTCTGAAAACCTTTCGGGAAAAAAATAATAATCCAGTTACATGCATTTTTGTAGACTCTCAGCAGTCTCTCCTTCAGTGAGGAGGTGAGGCTGGATGAAGAATGGAGTAAAATGGTTTTCTTTGATGTGGATTTCAAGAAACAGGTTAATGATTTTCACTCTGCAGACGTGCATGACATTTCAGCATTGATTCAAACAAGCTTGATTCATCTATTTTGGTTTGTGAGAAAGTATCCACTCTAAAAACAACTTTAAAAAACTGAACATGTGTTTTGAAAACCAGTGCTGCACTGACCAGTAAAATATTGAGCACGCTGTTCAATGAGACCATTTTCAAGCCATACATCACTCTCTGTTTGGGTCCGACCCAACTGTTTCAAAGTTCATTTTTACAGTGTTCAGGGATAATAGGAACCATATCATTCACAGGAGCCATGTCCAGTCGATTTCTACAGAGGGTAAATGGAATTTTCCCAAATAGATTAAGTTTTAGTGGAAAGAACAGAGAACCCCTGGGGTTGGTATTTCTGAAACAAAATGGCCAGAAATTAAGTTTGGATAATTTCAGGGTATATTTTTCAAGTGTGACTGGCTCAAAAGGGGAGGGCTGCCATCTTACACAGGACATTTTAAAGCCCCCAGAAGCAGCAAGCAGAAAATGAAGGGAACAGTCAAGACTCCTATATCATGGCAAAAGTATTTCTCACGCCAACAGCTGGGCAGGGGAGACTAAATACTGGCAGCGGGGCCCAACTCAGCTACCGATGCCAGACGGCAGGCTGCCCCTCATCTGGGGCTGCCCCTCATCTGGGGCTGGGGCTGCCCCTCATCTGGGGCTGGGGCTGCCCCTCATCTGCGGCTGTCCCTCAAGAGGTTTCAGTGCCTCCCGCCTGTCTCTTGATATCTGAACTTAACTGTATCCATTCTCATGACTATCTTCTGAAAACTAAGATATATTATTCCTAATAAGAAAACAATCTATTCAGTTAATGTCGTGGGCACCAATTCAAGTCCCTGTGCTTTATATTTATAGTTTCCTTCTCTTTTTTCTCCTGTTTCTCTCCTGTTATATAAGCATTGGCTCCTGGCTGTTGTTAGAATGTGTGCTGCGTGTTTCCAAACGCGTTACCCTGACAACCCAGAGAAAATGGGCTCTGAGAGAGGGTCTTCGACATCTGGGAAACGGACAAGAGCTACATCAGCGGGGCCTGCTCTCGTGTTTCTTGGTTTCAGTTTGTTATGGGGCCAGAAACCAAACGGTGGCTAAGTGAAGGCGCCCTGCTACAGCGCTGGTGGCCCAGCCGGCACCGAGGCCCTGGGCGCGACCGTGAGCGCAGGCTGCAGAGGTGCTGAAGGGGATGAACACACAGGCTCTGTGAACGTGGGCAAGTAAGGAAACACCGTCTCCACTCCCTCAACTGCAAATGAGGGAAATGGGTGCACTTGGCTCAGGAGGCTGTTAGGATTAAATACGGTTAAAGTCCTTAGAACGAGCCTGAAACCGCCTGAAACCAGGCACTCACTCACACCGCCGGCCGCCAGTCGTGGCGGCAGCGGTGTGGCAGTGCTGAGGCGGTGTCCGGGCTCCTCTGCCCACTGTTCATTCCTTCAAGGCCAAGACGGCTGATGAAGATTTCACCCATTGAGGCAAATCATCTGTCAGGCTCACAAACAAAACACCATGGGGATTTTTAGCGATATTAAGAAGAGGAGGAAGAAGAGGGGAGTTGGCGAGGTGGGGGGGAATGGGGTGGCTAGATTTTGATCTTGTGATGCTAGTACCCACCCCGCCTCAACCTCTCTTACTGGAACCTTGAAGCAAGGATGTGCAATTCTCCTAAGATGGTGATCTGGTTTAAAGTGGAAAGCATAATGTTTAAGCACAAGGGATCAAACTGGTCTGCTTTGATGGAGTCCTTTTCGACACAAGGACATATTAACCGTGTTTCAAGCTTTCCCACGGCACTATGCTAATGCACGTTCGATGCTACATTCTAAAACCCCGCAACCCTTCCAGCAATTCCATTCTCAGTTCTTATTTTAAACTCACTGTATTTACATGACTGTACTTTTCTCAGTAAAGGTTCTTTAAAAGGGAAAGCATATAAACTTACAGATATCACGTATGCATTATGAATCTTATTTATCTGGATCTAGCTATCATTTATAGATATGTCCACTTAATGTAAAAAGGGTTTCAGTTTGGGAAGGTGAAAAAAATTCAGATCCCTTAATCTTTTCTCTTGAAAATAAATTATTCATGAAACTCTCTGCCTCATTCCCAAATGGTTAGGTTTAAACAATTGCTTAAAGTGCTGTTTTTAACTGAAGAACACATTATTCATAAAGCCTGCAGCCCAGGAAACACTTCCTTGCTAACTGGTCATTTTCATCTGATCAATGACTTCACAGCGATTAAACAGACCACAGTGGAACGTGCTTCCAGCACGAGGCCAGTAGCATTAAGAGCCTGCCTCCCATAAACAAAGCAGGTTGGTTAATGGTCACTTTATGGTCCACATATTACCCTGAAAATCTATCACGGTGTGGCTTAGTCAACCTTGTCTAAGATGATCTGGGGTCCTAAACACAGTGGGAACCTTTCTGTAACAGGTTAATGGATCAATTTATTTATTTCAAATTTGTTCTTTTCAAGTTGAAAAACCACTAAAGACTTTCCAAACAATCAGCTCAATAGCCAGAGGGCGAGGCAGTCACACTGGACCTGCTCATCTCGGCCTTTCTCTGTCATTTACGGCTCCAGCTCAGTGCTCTGGCTCGTGGGCGGCACCGGGGCAGAGTCCACCAAGACACAGAGAAGTCCACCGAGACACAGAGCCTGAATTTCTCTCTGCGGGGTCTACATGTCCACCAAAATCTCAGGCTGCCTTACACTGAAAAGCACAGCTGGGTTTCACTTTTTCTTAAACACAGACCCAAAGTTAATAAACAGTCCAAATAACAACAACTACTACCACAAAGGATTCCATTTAAAAGCCTAGGCCACCCTCACTTGTTGATATGTATTCTTAAATTTCTCATTAAAAAAATGTCACTAACTTTAGATCTCACCATCCCTCCTCCCGACAAATCCGGAGGAATTCTCTTTTTAAATTAGCATCTTTCAAACACTAACCCTCCAGAGCAGAGTAACCAAGCATGACGAAAATCAGAGATTCGGGAGTTTAATGATCCTCAGTAACCATGTCTATCTAGAAGGGCATATGACTCTGACAATTGAGATGAAGAGTACGATCTTGCTAATCACAAACTTCACATTTTAGGGAAAGAGGAAGTTTTACTTTTGTTGAATTTCAAGTCATGTGCAATAGGGCCAAAAACACAATGTTGTCCCTAATGTAAGGAAGGACAAGCTTTATAATCTCTGACGATTCTCTCTGCTCTCCTGGTGCCACTCCTAATGACACAGCTGAAAGTAAATCTGGAGCATCTGCGCCAGTTGCCATACTGCTGCCAGGCGACCCTGTACAGAAGACAAGAACCTGCACTCTGGACACTGACTGCCCAGGTTCAAATCCTCACTCTGACACCAAACAGCTGTGTGGCCTCAGCGGGCCATCCCACCTCTCTGTGCCTCAGTTTCCTCGGGTGTTAAGGAGATATGATAGTACCAGCTTCAAGGGGATCTTGTAAGGATTAAATGGCTTATTAAATGCAGAATCCTAAGACCAGAGAGCAGCACGGAGTATCTGAATGAATGCTCACTGGAACCTGACACAGCTCACTCTTCACTAGCTGTGTGGCCTTGGCTCACCTTCTCGATGCCGGTTTCTTCATCTGTAAAACAAGCAGAATATTTTCCTCACAGCATGGCTAAGTCGCACTGCGTGTAATAAGTGCTGGGCACAGAGTCTAGTACACAACACATGCTCCATACGCACAGTGATCAGAACTGAACACTTGTTCACACCATTCTCTACTTCGTGCAAGAATCTTTGTGTCTGAATAAACAATATGCCATACACTTACTCAGGACACAAACCCTGGGCCATTCCAATTTGTGGGTGTTAATTCAAAAATTTCAGAAATGCTTGGTACTACTATTTTTGGAAATCTCTTAAACGTATCCTGCATGATACCATGGCTATGAATCAACAAAAAATATGTTCAATGGTTATTTGCAGATGGAGAATTTCAAAATTAAACTGAAGTGCATACATTTTTTTAAGGTATCACTTCTGCTTTTGTTATCAGGTTACATTTATAGTGGAGACTCCAACTCAGAAAACACTTGTGTCTCATGACTCATACTGGGAGGTTGGAATGGGTCTTCAGCTAACAAGTATTTATGATTACAAGAATTCTAGTACTCAGAGCTGAAAGGAACCCAACCCCCATATCTTAGTGGTAGGTGGAACCCAGTGACAGTAAGTGGTAGACGGGAGGTCATGTAATTACCAGTGGCAGAGGTGGGGCGAGGATCCTGCTTCGCTTCTGGCTCCAAGGCCATCTTTCTTCCCCCTCTAATATTAGAAGGTTCCCCAATTCGGACATTCTGTGAATCTAGAGTTTGCACTGTCTTAGACATCAGTTACTATTCTGTGTTTAACCACAGTATGATATGTCTACACACACACACACCAATGAGTGCAATGAGAGACTCTATAACAGAAATTATAACAGGAAAGTCTTCTTTGCTGGGACATGGTAAAACTAGACTTTAAAGTGTTTGACGATACTTAAGTCAGTGCCTCTTGAGAAATCTGTATGCAGGTCAGGAAGCAAGTTAGAACTGGATATGGAACAACAGACTGGTTCCAAATAGGAAAAGGAGGACGTCAAGGCTGTATATTGTCACCCTGCTTATTTAACTTCTATGCAGAGTACATCATGAGAAACGCTGGACTGGAAGAAACACAAGCTGGAATCAAGATTGCCGGCAGAAATATCAATAACCTCAGATATGCAGATGACACGACCCTTATGGCAGAAAGTGAAGAGGAGCTAAAAAGCCTCTTGATGAAAGTAAAAGAGGAGAGCGAAAAAGTTGGGTTAAAGCTCAACATTCAGAAAATGAAGATCATGGCATCCAGTTCCATCACTTCATGGGAAATAGATGGGGAAACAGTGGAAACAGTGTCAGACTTTATTTTGGGGCCTCCAAAATCACTGCAGATGGTGACTGCAGCCATGAAATTAAAAGACGCTTA
>SJYC01130053.1:0-60821 GCA_006408675.1 Madoqua kirkii | reverse complement strand
CTGGTATAACTGAAAGAAAAATAAAGAAAATACATTCCAAACCAATTAGAAGGATTATTATTTTCATTATTTTGGGTATTAAATATCTCATTATTTTTAAAGGTTAAATCATAATAAATGTGAAATCTGGAAATCTATAGGGGGTGTAATAAAAAGTTAAAAATAAGTTGTAAAGTGAAATTTCTGCAAATGAATAGTTGTATAATAAAACCACCCATCATACAAGGGAACCTTTATAAAGTGCGATGTCATGTGTTGTCAAATTTTGAGCTGACTTATTTGCAGATGACTTTCTACCTAATTCCTGGCTGTTGAGATAGTAAGGAACCTTCAGTGCAACCTGCAGCTTCTCGAACTTGCACTGTCTCTGTGGCCTGCCCAGAGCAAGAGCGGGCCCCTTGAACCGTAACACCAAAAGCTCTCTGTTGCCTTCGCTGCCCTTGAGCCGGCAAGGGCCTGAAGAAGGCAACCGTGAGACGTGTCCGCGGTTACTCCAGCCCTGTGAGCGTTCTTCCAGGGGACAACTTTTCTTTCCACAGAGAAAAGGTAAAAGAATTCAAAGAGAAAGTTTAGACCTTGGAGGGGAGCGTGCACTGGAATAGGATGGGGGAAAGCCCTGCGCATGGGTGGGAACCGAAGCCCTCACTCCAACTGCTCATTCCATCTCAAAAACACCTGCTAGACCTTGGCTCCTTAAGGAAGACAAGAAGCATGCAGCTCCTGAGAGGAAGTGCATGTGAGGCGTGTTGGACAGACAGATACGAGATAAACACAGATCTAGTCTCACACACGTGTGTGTGCGTGCTCCGTTGCTCAGCTGTGTCTGATTCTTTGCAACGCTTTAGACTGAAGCCTGCCAGGCTCCTCTGTCCATGGAATTTTCCAGGCAAAAATATTAGAGTGGGTTACCATTTCCTTCTCCAGGGAATCTTTCCCTCCCAGGTATTGAACCCGTATCTCCTGCATTGACAGGTGGATTCCTTACCACTGAGCCACCTGGGAAGCTCCCAAATATATGTACTACATAATGTGTTTGTTTGCATAAATATAACAATAGTGAATATTAACTTGAGCATATTACTGCAAAGGCAATCCTCATTCTCACATGACTTCATCTTTCCCCAAATATGCAAACACTCAGCTGTGTTTGTAGTCACTACCATGGAGCGTTTTTTTGTGTCTTTAAGAGTGCCTTTAAACTTCTAAGCTACAGGAAGTTTTTGATTGCCAAGGATAGCTCCATCAAGGGTGGAAATTAAAAGTAACCTTCAAGAACCTTTAGACATGAGTAGGCTTTCTGGGAGCAGCTCGGTGGGAAAATTAACTGCAAAAGATGGACTACTCACAAGACACTGAGCTGAATAATTTAGGTGTGGTGAGTTCAATCTCCTCTTACACCGTTTTCCTCATTGCACACTGATCAAAGTGTCATTAAAGGTAACAAATGGCTAAATATGTGAGTGTTACCCGAGTTATTTCAGCCTCTTCTTTCCCCAAAGATGGGACGATTGTCAGCGTGCCTGCGGTCACGAGCGACTCCTCCCTCGCGTCGCCGCTTCTCTCTGCCCCTGTTGTGATGATTCGGGGCACGCTCGTCAGCCTCCCCGTGAGGGGCCGGGCTGACAGCTGGTGGCTCTGCGGTCGGCCCCATGATGAACCAGAGCATCGTCTGCCATTCACATGTTTCTCCAGTGAGTCCTGCTCTTATCTCAGAAGCAACGTCAACTCTTCTAATTTATTATCAAGACTTGAACGGGGGTATTCAGGGAACGCTCCGCAGGCTGTCATATTCTGAAAATGAGGTTTCGTATCTTTGTGTAATTCATCTTTAAACGCTTTGCCAATGAACAAAGGATCTTTTTATTGAAATATATATATATGTATACATATGATACATTGCATATCATATTCATGATATGTACCATACAAATGGTGCATCATATATTTGTGGATTATGCGTTTGTATATTCCTTTTCAGAATCTGAGCTGAGCTCCCTGTGCTGTACAGTGGACGCTGCTATCTTATATAGAGTAGTTTGTGTATGTTAATCCCAAACTCTCGTTTATCCCTCCCCACCTTTCTCCTTTGGTAAGTTTATTTTCTATATCTGTGGGTCTATTTCTGGTTTGTAAATAAACTCATTCATAGCAATTTTTTAAAGATTCCACATATAGGCAATTTCATATTCTATTCGTCCTTCTCTGTCTGACTTACTTCACCTAGTATTATAAATCCACCCGCATTGCTTTAAATGGTATTATTTCATTATTTTTTGTGGCTGGGTTATATTTTATATATACTATGTGTATGTGTGTTTGTGTATATATCCGTACACATCATTTTTGTCTATTCATATGTCGATTAGCATTTAGGTTGCTGGTGTAAATAGTGCCTGGGAAACGGCAACCCCCTCCAGTATTCTTGCCTGAGAAATCCCATGGGCAGAGGAGCTTGGTGGGCTACAGTCCACGGGGTTGCAAACAGTCAGGCATGACTTAGCAACTAAACAACAACAACAAATAGTGCTCGTGTGGTGCTGCTGCAAAATATCTGTTTTCAAATTCTTCTCTCTCTCTTTCTCTCCAAAAAGCTGTTCATCACACCATCCAGCCCAGAGGCGCTGGGACGGCGGTGGGCCCCTGCAGTCTCAGTCTTTCTCTCTAAACTAGCATCTTCCATGAAGGCTCTGCACTAGTGCTTTCATATCAGCTGTAAAGGGGCCCCATCAATCTTACTCTCTAATAATGTATATACAAGGGCACACATTCCTATAGTGAGTGGCTCTCAGTGTAGAATTTCTTCTAGCTCAGTACACTCATCCTGTGTTACCCCGAATTTAAAGTGCTTGGAAATGCCTTGGCTGACAAAAACTGGGTTCAGCACAGCATCTCTTTAAAGAAACTCATTACCCATCCCTTCTTGCCCCTGTAGTTTAAAACCAGGACTGCTTCAGGCATCAAAAAGCTGAGCATCAAAAACAGTATCAGCAGCGCGACTACACTTTACACAAAACCACATAATTAGATTCAGTCATGTTGCATGTTGGACCTGAAGTCAGTTAGAATCGAATCTATTTATGTCTTGATAGAGATCTATTCATTTGTATATTCTCGGATGTAATAGACTCAAAATCAGTTACTACAATCTCAAACCACATGGTGTATTTCCTCTCAAAACACATTCGTATTTCTTATCTCTACCAATAGATGATTCATCTCTATCTCAATGAGAACAACATGGTTATTTATAATCATTGGAAATATTATGAACAAATTGCAGTCTAACTTTTGAAATAAAATTATTTTGAAAATGATATTTTTTATTAAAAGTAACTTTTTTCAAATATTAAAAGTTTAAGTAACTGACACAGTAAAATCATGTGAACCCTTGGCACTATTTGAAATGTAATCTGATTCATGAAGTAGCATGCAAATCCTGATGAGATATAATAGGGAAATAGATTTAAGACTGTAGCAACATAACATTTGAAAGTGAAAGTTTTTAATAAATTTTAGTAATGTCAAGACAAAGAAACAAATGTAAATCTTTTTACTTATAGTAACTATTATTTATTTATCTTTTATTTTCTCTAGAGCTTACATGTATAATCTTTTGTGATTGGCCAAAATATTTCAAAGTTGATGTTATAATTTCTCTTTCAAAATTGAAAAGACAAGTCCTCAGTGATATTCATAAAATTCCTTAAACTTTGAGAGGTAATAAGTGGCTGAGCTTCTGTAAGAAGGTTTACAGTCTTCTGGTGAAGAATGGATGAGCTTTTTTGACTAACCATGCTCTGTAACACAAAATCAGATCACTCCAATGAGGATTTAACATATGGTTTAGTTTTTTTATTGAACTATTTTTATAGTTGATTTACAATGTTGTCAGTTTCAAGTGTACATCAAAATTATTCAGTTTTATATATATATATGTATGTATGTATGTATGTAAATGCATTTTTTTCACATTCTTTGCCACTGTAGGTTATTATAAAATATGGAATATGGTTCCCTGGGCTATACAGTAGGTCCTTGTCATTTGTCTACTTTGTATATAGTAGCACCAAATAATTGATGCTTTTTGAACCGTGGTGTTGGAAAAGACTCTTTAGAGTCCCTTAGACTGCAAAGAGATCCAACCAGTCCATTCTAAAGAGATCAGGCCTGGGATTTCTTTGGAAGGAATGATGCTAAAGCTGAAACTCCAGTACTTTGGCCACCTGATGTGAAGAGTTGGCTCATTGGATAAGACTCTGATGCTGGGAGGGACTGGGGGCAGGAGGAGAAGGGGACAACAGAGGATGAGATGGCTGGATGGCATCACCAACTTGATGGATGTGAGTCTGACTAAACTCCGGGAGATGGTGATGGACAGGGAGGCCTGGTGTGCTGTTATTCATGGGGTTGCAAAGAGTTGGACATGACTGAGTGACTGAATTGAACTGAACTGATTAAATAAAAATTGGAAATTAAAACCTAGGCATATAAATCTCATAATTTTATTTGGTTGTTTTTAGTTTTTATTGAAATATAGTAGACATACAATATTATTTTAGTTTCAGGCATACAACATAGCAAATTCAACATTTATATACATTATGAATTGATCACCACTATCAGCCTAATAACCATCTGTCACCATACAAAATATTGCAATATTGTTGACTTCATTTTCTGTGCTGTATATTACATCATCCTCACTTTATGTTATGACTGGATGTTTGGACCTTGTAATCCCTTTCAATATTCCATCCAATCCCCTGCTTGCAAGTCCTTTGGCAATCATCTGTTTGCTCTCCATATCTATGAAAAATCTCATATTTTTAGACTAGAGGATAAGTTTAGAGATTAGTTAGTACAACCTCATATTTTAGAAATGTGGTCTATTATGAGTTAAAGTGACTGTTTTAGAAAATTTCCATCTCTTTTCTTCCTCATTCTCCTCATTACCATCATTGTCATTCAGATCATGAGAAAGGAGCCGATGGCCAAATAAATATAAACTGAAATTAATTTAGACAATCCAAACATCTCAAGTATGAAACTAAACATTTAAAAATGTTTCCCATTCACAGAGACAGTATTTGTAAGGCAACCCTAGAATTTAGAAACAATCTGATACATTCCTTTTGACAAACACTCTGGGTATTTTTTTTAATGATCTTCACTTTATTCTAACAGACTTACACAGTAATCCAAATTTCTGCACCTTTAGAGATGTCTAAAATGTTAACCTAGCTGGGATTAATAATCACTATGCAGTAAACTGACTGAACAATAATGTAATATAAGTATTTTATGAAAGTAGGAGTGAAGAAATGATGTAGAATCAAATGTGAATTACTTCGATTAATACAATAAAACTGTTTACCTTGTAGTCAATGATTCGTGTTAATATGACCAAAAGTAAAGAAATAGCGATGGCAATGATTATTTCTCATTTCTGTGTGAAGCAGTGTTTCAGACTCGTGGTTTGTTCCCTGCTCTTTATTATGGAGGTCGGTATACAGATGGGCAGAGAGCTTATTCTGTACTGCCCAAGCAGTCAGTCTGCTTATATTCTTTCTCAGTATTCTTATATTTTTGCTGAACAGATCTGCACTTGTTTAAACATGCGTTTTCTTCTTATTCCCTGTTAGTCCTTCCCCAGCTCATTCCTCTTCTACTTTCTAGCAAGTTTCAGTACTTTTTTAAGTTTTAAAACGTCACTTTTTAAAAATCTCAGAGTTCTCTATTCTGTGCTATTCTGCCCTACTCAGCCTCTGAGACCTGTCTGATCAAACTCACTTCCATCATATTTCAGCATCTAAACTTCAAAGTTCTTGGTCTCAGCAGTGGAATCTATAAAACCAGTGTGAGCATGCGTGTTAAGTTGCTTTAGCCATGTCGGATTCTTTGAGACCCTATGGGCTGTATCCCGCTAGGCTCCTCTGTCCATGGGATTCTCCAGGCAAGAATACTGGAGTGGGCTGCCGTGCCCTCCTCCCGGGGATCTTCCTGACATGGGGATCAAAGTGTCTCCTCCACTGGCCGGCAGGTTCTCATCCCTAGTGCCACCTGAGAAGCCTGCTGCGGTTTATTCCATTTTAGTGATTTCATGGATTCCCTCTAGAAGAAATTGTCTTAAGGATCCAGTTGGACCAAGAGTGTGATTATCTCCAAATGCTGTTAAAGATTTGTGCCTTCTTGCCTAATCTGGATTCCTTTTCTTTCTCTTGTCTCATTTCCATGGCTAGAACTTCCAAAACTATGCTGAATAATATTAGTGAGAGTAGGCCCTTTTGTCTTATTCCTAATCTTAGAAGACATGCTTTCAGGTTTTCACCGCTGAGAATGTTTGCTGTGAGTTTATCATATATGGCGCTTATTATTTGAGGTAGGGCTTGCCTGATAACTCAACTGGTAAAGAATATGCCTGAAATGAAGGAGACTCTGATTCGATTACTGGGTCGGTAAGATCCCCTGGAGAAGGGATAGGCTACCCACTCCAGTATCCATGGGCTTGGCTGGTAAAGAATCTGCCTGCAGTGTGGGAGACCTGGCTTTGATCCCTGGGTTGGGAGGATCCCCTGGAGGAGGGCATGGCAACACATCCAGTATTCTTGCCTGGAGAAGCCTGGTGGGCTACAGTCCATGGGGTCGCAAGAAGTCAGGCATGACTGAGCAGCTAAGCACAGGAGCAGCGTGTTGAGGTAGGTTCCTTCTGTGCCCGTTTTCTGAAGAGTTTTTTTTTTTTATCATAAATGGGTGCTAAATTTTTTCAAAGACTTTCTCTGAATCTATTGAGATGATCACTTGATTTTTATCTTGTCATTTGTTAATATGGGGTATCACATTAATTTATATGATCAGTATACACATATGATTTGCATATGTTGAAGCATCCTTGCTTCCCTTGGATAAACCCAACAAGCACAGTGTATGATCCTTTTAATGTGCTGTTGCATTCTGTTGCTAGAATGTTTGTTGAGGATTTTTGCATCTCTGTTCATTAGTGATATTGGCCTATAATTTTCTTTTTGTGTGATGTCTTTATCTGGTTTGGGTATCAGGATGGGTTTCCTCCAATCAAAAATGAATAAATTTTTTAAAAGATTTGTGCCTTCAAGATATGAAAGTGTGTGAATCCGTGGCCATGGCTGCTTCCAAACATTGTGCCTCTGATGTCATCGTATTTTGTCTTTAAAATGGGAATATTTGGTCTTATGAAAGACATCCAAACTATTTTGAATGCTAATTTTTAATCTAGCCTTGGGCCCAATCCCTTATGACTGAAACCAGCTGATAGCAATTGTACCAAGTTAAGTACACAGCGTCAGAACTCAGAAGACAGCTGGATCCCTGACCCAATCTTAATGCACTTAAAGGGCACAGTTTCATTTTCCCCGGCTGTAAAATGGAAGGATTGTATGAGATTACTCCGTAAGGTCCCTCTCAGTTAGAGGGTTTAATACAAGGACTCTATGATATTTCAAAATCCAAAAAAAGCTGCATTAAAGGAATTGATGACAGAGAGACTCTGGACCTTACAGAGGGTTTTGAAAGTGAAAGTGCTAGTCACTCAGTCATGTCCAGCTCTTTGCGACCCCATGGACTGTAGCCCACCAGGCTCCTCTGTCCATGGGATTTTTCCAGACAATACTGGAGTGGGTTGCCATTCCTTTCTCCACGGGTCTTCCCAACCCAGAGATTGAACCTAGGTCTCCTGCACTGCAGGCAGATTCTTTACCAGCTGAGCCACCAGGGAAGCCCTCAGAGGGTTTTAGACAAGCATGAAATGTTCGCACGCATAGCCATTTTCCAGGATAAAAGGTTGTTTCTCAGAGGGCGATCGATCACCGTTCTTTGGCCTGCCTTAGATAGAAAGCCTCAAAAAGCCTAGCTAAGCATCATGCATGAACTGTGAATGTTTGTAAAACACACAAAGAGGTATTATTAGGAACTAGTCCCTTAGCAAAACAGAAAATCAGTAAAAAATAGTATTGAAATTCCCTTTTAGGCTGATGCAGATGCAGTTAGAGTATGATAGTGAAATACATACAACATTGGGAAAAGTACTAGCGAACTCTTCTATTTAAAAAGAGAGAGTGCCTTTCCACGTGTTCAACACATCATCGGAAGAGTGATGAGAACGAGAAGCTGGCATGCGAGTGAAGCAGGCTGTGTGGACCCAGAGCGCGGTGTGCAGGATGAAGCGGGTGTACCGAGCAGAGGTCACTTCCTGAGCTGCTTAGACCCGGGACCAGGAGGAGAGAGGTCTGCTGTGCAACGCTGTTGCTTCAATTTTAGATGCAAGGGTAAAAATCAGCTGCAGAGAGCTTTCTCACTGTTCCAGGACACCTAGCAAAAGGGGGCCCATGAGGCAGGCAGGAACACAGAAAGAATATGCACATCAGTTGTGTGTGCAGATGGTCTCATGTTACAGTCGAATGCATCAGAGTTTTACCTTTGGGAATCCCCCTGCCTCAGTAATGGTACCTGAATTGCTTAAACAAATTATCAGCACATTTAAACTATTATAAATTCACTAGAAGAATAGTTGAAAACCCACTGCATGAAGCTGCCTGCGAAAGGATTTCATTTGTAGGTCATGTTCTGCTTCTTTGGTCCCTCCCCCGCCCCCCGCACATATTTCATAGCAAAGCACATAGTTTCGCATGGGGGTGAGAAGCTGACTTGCAGCCACAATATATTGTTGAAGCGTGTTTAGTTTCTAAGTGCTCAAAGTGACATGAACCAAGTCGTAGGATCAAAATCTCGTGGAAGGATAATTATTAGAGAGTAATGAAGAAAAACAGAAGTCATGGAAAACTTTTCCAGAGAGCATTCCCAAAGTTTTCTCTAGGGATAAAATATACACATAAATTAAATATATACACACACATATATATGCATATATGATATGGCGGTAGAAAAAGTAACTAAAAATAGAAGAGAGAACTAAACAAAAAGAACAACATGGTTCCAAGCTCATAACGTTTTCAACCCAATTAAGTGAAACTCAGTTAAGCAAAGCAGTTCCTCATAAGTGAGCCCCTCTAAATGACAACGTTTGTTAGGATCATTTTTAATACCTCTTATGCATCTTTGTATTTGCTGTATTTTATCTATAAAAAGACAGTACACTTATTTTAATTATCAAGGCATTCAGCAACAGTTCTATTCAGTCCTAAAATGCTTGAATTTCTTTTTGTTTTGTAAATTCGTTTTTTAACCTCCATCAGAGCCCTTCTCAGTTTTCGATATGATGAGGTGTAGGCCTTTATTGTAAATGTCTTTTCTGGGAAGCTATGTAGGCATGTGATTTGCAAAATGCATAGCCAACAGCTCTTGTAACCGTAAAATATTTTCCTCTGCCTCTCCCCCAGCACCTCTCTACTCTTGGTCACCAGCTGAGTGCATACAAACTCTTGGGCTTGAAAATGTTATCTATGTAAATTCTTCTTTCGCAGCTGGACAAGATGCTTTCAAGAGTTTTTCTGTTTCCTGTGTGGCGAAGCTGCTTTCCCCTAACGACCATTTCCCATCAGTACCACAAAGACTTACCTTCTTAACCACCGCTTCAACGGTCTCTCACCACTTCCACCTTTCTATAGAACATTTCATTTGGAAGGAGGTTCACAAATATTTGTTCACTGGGCTGTTCAGACTGATAACATCTCTTGGGACTTGAACTTTGATGCACAGCTCTCATCTGGGAAAAAAAAAAATGCACTGTCAAACATGGGCAGATAATACTCCAAAGGAAAGCAGACTCTCTTCTGCCTCAAAGTCACAAGATGGAGATTTGTTCTGCTCTTTTGGAAAATGTCACTCTTTATATTTTTCTGAAAATCCAAATGGAAACATTGTGTTACCTACATATTTGCTAACTTTTGCAGAATTTCGGGATAGATTCTAACTCATATACTTTGTGAACTGATGTATTATTTTGTACTAGAAACCATAGAGCTAAGAATAGAACATAAAATTAGATGGAAAAACATGGAGGCATAGATTTACATTTGTTTATGAAATGAGAGAAGGAGAATGTCTTTTTTCGAATAAAATAAGACTTGTCAAGGCATCTTTTATATGCCTTAAGATATTCATTTAAAAATTATCTCATGTTAACTGGAAAAAACAAGTTAGGACAATAGAATTATGTCTATGCTCTTTATAAAGAATATTGCAGTACAATCTTAGGATTCCAAATTATATTCCCTGCTCATTGTTAAAGCACGGGGTTTCCTTGAATTCTTTTTCATGGACCGGGAGCTTTGCTTTTTATTAATCTTCGCTTGTTTCATGGTCTTTGCTGTCATGGGTTTCACTCTAGGATATTTTCAAACAGTTGATTTACAGCTGCGTGAACCAGAGTAGAAAAATCTTCAGTTTCAAATACTTGATAATTCAGAATTCTACAGGGCTCAAAATTAGCCGCTTCCTTAATATGCACACATTTATAAGCTAAGATATATGTAGAAAAAATGACAAGCGAATGCATCTATCCCCGCAAAAGGCAGAACTGTGGACTGATGATTATCATGGCCCTAAGCAGCAGACAGTGCGCACTGAGGAATCCTGCTTCAGAACAGTCGTGGAAGCTCCGCACCAGAGACACACACAGCAGCGCTCCCGCTGTCTAACGAGCTTGGGAATTTCTCACCGAGTCGAAGAGAAGCAGGCTTCCTGGAGACTTCCACTTGTTAATACCCTGAACATTCCAGACAGAGCTGTTCTACCCCTTGAATTCTTCTGAAACTCTCAGATCCCACATGCTGTGAAATCTGTTGTTACAAAAAGCAACTGCTCCAAATTGTTAATTAAATAACCACATTTAAACAACCACAAATTGTGTTTTTGGTTTTGTTTTTTCAGTTTGACTCCTCTTTTTCCTAACGTTATCACCCTAGTTTGGATTTTTATCTTTCTCTGCCCATCTGTAACTTTTTTTCTTGTTTCATCCTGTGAATTTCATCATGTGACTCTTTCCATTGTGGCCCTACTACTATCACAGACTTCATATATATCTATTTGGGCTTCTTTACCATGATAAAGAAAAATGTTTGCAATGTAATCTGATATCCAAGAATGTAATCCCAATCAATTCCAACATTTTTTCAGATGACTTCATTTGATGGCCCATCTGTTTAAGGGATCAACCTGATCACGAAACGTGCTAGAGGTGTCTCTGCTCTGGTCTAGTCCTCACATCGGTTCATTTGTCTGAACTATGCTCAACCAATCTGTGTCTTCTGAAATCTAGTATATCCCCTGGTTGGATTTTAATAGAACTCTTATGCATGAACCTTTCAGATCCTTCCATCAGTACAAAACAGTCCTCTCACTTAAACTGCCATAAAAGTTTCTTGCAAATATTTTGAGGCATATGTAACATTTGTTTGTGGTTACCTCAAATGCTTGATTTTCTTTTTTTTTAGCATTTCAAATGAAAAAAGATTTCATTTGAAGGAATTTTCCGTTATAGGTTTCCATTTGTATAAGGGACACAACTGAAGCGACTTAGCAGCAGCAGCAGCAGCAGCATACATATAATATATATACACCTATGTATATGATAAATACAATGACATAGATATGGACCAACATATGGTGGTGGTTAGTGGTTTCATCATTAAGGCATGTCCAACTCTTGCGAGCCTATGGACCGTAGCCCACCTGGCTCCTCTGTCCGTGGGATTTCCCAGGCAAGGACACTGGAGTGGGTTGCTATTTCCTTCTCCAGGGGATCTTCCTGACCCAGGGATCAAACCTGGGTCTCTTGCATTGCAGGCAGATTCTCTATCAGCTGAACAACATATAAATATAGGTAAATAGATAGATTCAACTGCTTGATTGAGCTGTAAAATATTTAGGATGGGGAGGGGGTATAGCGTGGAAGAGAATTTCTGCTTGGAAGCCTGGAGATTAGCTTAAAGAGGTGGGCAATTACATGCAAAATGCATTCACTTTCTTGGTGAGAAACTTCATTACCTAAGTGAGCACAGTCCTAAAAATTTCAGAACCACTGCTTTAGGGGAAGAATTATGAGATGATTGCATATTACCTTCAGCAGAACAGTTTTTTATTATTTTAACCTTTATACTTCATTAAGTATGCCAGATTTAAGAGTATGGATTTTCAAACACTTTATGTATCTTCAGATTTGTTTCTGATTTGTTGAATGAAAAATAGGGGGGCAAATTCTATGCCCTAAGGGAAGGCATATTTCTTTTCTCCTTTTGTTCATGGTACAATAATTCTTCAAGAACCTAAATCCTTCTGGCCCCACGTTCGTGCCTTAATCTTAAAGATAACTCCTGGGAGAACATCTGAGTGCATCGCATCTAACATCTCCATTTAGGACTGTTAGACTCTATTATTGTGGTTTAGAATTCTCTCTAGGACACAGGTAGCTTGAGGCATACAATGGGGCCCTACTAGAACTGAGGACTATCTTACTTTAGGATCGTTTGGTTAATCGATGGAGGTGGAGGAAAGGAATGTATGCCTGCCTGCCTGCCTGACCTTTGTGGCCCCATGGACTGTAGCCCACCAGACTCCTTTGTCCATAGGATTTCCCAGGCAAGAATACTGGAGTGGCTTCCCATTGCCTCCTCCAGGGGATCTTGCTGACCCAGGGACAGAACCCACGTCTCCTGCATTGCAGGTGGTTTCTTCACCACTGAGCCCTGGAGGAAGCTCAGAGGAAAGGAATCCACAAACACAAATCAGTCTTTCCAGCACATGATAGTTCATGTCTCAGGTCAAATCTTCCCAAACAATCCACATTCTCTTAGGAGCAGACACGGGGATACACTAGGAAGGCCCACAATTCTTGAGGAACCACTAGGAAATGCATTATATTAAGTTTCCAACAGTTAAAATCCTCTCTGTGGATGAGTAATGAAAAGCAAAGTCTTTCCAATATGCCTCTCAGACGTTACCTTAGGTTAAGAATAGGCATTATTTTAAAGGAATTAATGTGTCTATGGCCAAGATTTCTCTTGTATCCGCAAAGTGATTTTGATAAAGGTGAATTCATCATATGTGACTTTGTCTCATTGTCAAAGATCTGCTTCCGAGTTACAATTTACAGCCAATAAGACTGTATTATTCCTGATCCTATTCTATTCTCCTCATAAAACTGACAGATGGTCAGTTGACGTATATTTTATATATGTATATTATATATATTTGATATATATGTTTATTTTATATAATGTATATTATATATATTTGGTATTATATATTATATGTATTTGATGTACATCTAGCTAATGTGATTACAGATTATTTAGATATCTGGAATCAATTTAACAACCTTCTGAACTTTATATGACTAGTCATTATCTGACTTACTGATTTTAGTGGTTTCGGATGCCGCGGCTGTCAGTGATCCTGGCATGGGATATTTGAATTGAGAAGATTACTTTCCTATGGACTGTTTCCCCAGGGAGGGCAGTTTGAATCAAAGAGGAAAATACCTGGTCAAACTCATTATCAAAACTGCATAATAGTAAATGTCAGCCTGTGGGAAATCTAAGGAGAGCATACTTTATCTTCTAATGAAGGGGCTATGTTACTGTTTAAAAACAGTCCCCGCATGCTTATGCTTTGTCTCAAGGAAAATATTTTAAGGTGGATTTTAAATGATTTCTTTCTTTTAAATCTTACTCTCATTGTCACCACTGGTGCCCTGAGTCATTTGGGAAGAATACGCAATCAGAAGGTAAAACTCAGAGAATTAGATGGCTAAGACAATCTCTGATTTAATACAAATAACTCTTTGAAGTCTCAAGAAGATTTGTAGCACTCTTTCCAAACAGCACAAGAAAAAATACAGCCTTCTGGTTGATTACAGCCTGAGATTATAGAAGGATAGCAAGCAATCTTGACTATTCCATTCTGGGACAATTAAATATCATTTAATCCTTATGTTTTAGAAAGATAATCAGGAAGAATAAGAACAGTGAATAAAATAAGTGAGTTAAAATCTCAGATGGAATTTTTATTTTAAATAATGAATAAACATTAATTTACAATTTAGATAATCCAAGAAATTTGGAATGGGGTGAAGATAATAATTAATAAACAGTGTTTCTTTCAGCCATGATGGGTAAATGCAAAATTTGTAAATACTATTAGGCTTCTGCAAGAAAAATCCTGGGAGTATAAATCTGTTGATTGCTAAACAATTTATTCCACTTGTATCTTGTGAAAAATCTCTCCACATTATGGAATATGTTTTTGTTTTGTTTTGTTTTAAATTAGGGATCCTGTTACACCACCCTCTTATAATCAGTTAATCAGTTGCTTAAAAATAAAAGACTGGTCAGGGAACTAAGATCCCACACGCTGAGGAGTTTGACCAAAAAGTAACTCTGATCACAGAACTCCAGCTGCCAAAATTCTTTAGACGTCACCATTGATTGACCTTGTCTTGTGCCAAATTAGTTTCTTAATTGAATCTTCAGATGATCTCTTGGAATGAACTCCTAGAATCTTCTTATTCATCTTCCAAAATGAGAATCCAAGGTATAGCCTTCTTCTGCACCCCTCAAATTCTGTCTCCAGCTTGCAAAACAAATTACTGCCCGAGATTCCCAATCTAACACCTCATAAGAGAAATGGATAATTTTATGCAGAAATTAACAATTGAAATCTAACTGAGAAAAGAAATAAGCAATACATGTCTTCTGAAAGGCTTCATAAATCTCTCAGTCATGTGCAATTCCATAGTCAAGAATTGCTTTTGGCTCAAGCCACTTCTTTAATTTTATAGGTCATTAATATCTCCACAGTACCCAGTTGTGGATGTGACTGGTGATAGAAGCAAGAGCTGATGCTGTAAAGAGCAATATTCCATAGGAGCCTGGAAGGTCAGGTCCAAGAATCAAGGCAAATTGGAAGTGGTCAAACAAGAGATGGCAAGAGTAAACATCGACATTCTAGGAATCAGTGAACTAAAATGGACTGGAATGGGTGAATTTAACTCAGATGACCATTATATCTACTCTGCAGGCAGAATTCCTCAGAAGAAATGGAATAGCCATCATGGTCAACAAAAGAGTCCGAAATGCAGTACTTGGATGCAATCTCAAAAATGACAGAATAATCTCTGTTTATTTCCAAGGCAAACCATTCAATATCACAGTTATCCAAGTCTATGCCCCACCCAGTAATTCTGAAGAAGCTGAAGTTGAACAGTTTTATGAAGACCTACAAAATCTTTCAGAACTAACAACCGAAAAAGATGTCCTTTTCCTTATAGGGGACTGGAATGCAAAAGTAGGAAGTCAAGAAACACCTGGAGTAACAGGCAAATTTGGCCTTGGAATGCAGAATGAAGCAGGGCAAAGACTAACAGAGTTTTGCCAAGAAAATGCACTGGTCATAGCAAACATTCTCTTCTAACAACACAAGAGAAGACTCTACATATGGACATCACCAGGTGGTCAACACCAAAATCAGATTGATTATATTCTTTGCAGCCAAAGGTGGAGAAGCTCTATACAGTCAACAAAAATAAGACCAGGAGCTGACTGTGGCTCAGATCATGAACTCCTTATTACCAAATTCAGACTGAAATTGAAGAAAGTTGGGAAAACCACTAGACCATTCAGGTATGACCTAAATCAAATCCCTTATGATTATACACTGGAAGTGAGAAATAGATTTAAGGCCTAGATCTGATAGATAGAGTGCCTGAAGAACTATGGAATGAAGTGTGTGACATTGTGCAGGAGACAGGGATCAAGACCATCCCCATGGAAAAGAAATGCAAAAGGCAAAATGGCTGTCTGGGAGGCCTTACAAATAGCTGTGAAAAGAAGAGAGGCAAAAATCAAAGGAGAAAAGAAAAGATATAAGTATCTGAATGCAGAGTTCCAAAGAATAGCAAGAAGAGATAAGAAAGTCTTCCTCAGAGATCAATGCAAAGAAATAGAGGAAACAACAGAATGGGAAAGACTAGAGATCTCTTCAAGAAAATTAAAGATACAAAGGGAATATTTCATGCAAAGATGGGCTTAATAAAGGACAGAAATGGTATGGACCCAAGAGAAGCAGAAGAGATTAAGAAGAGGTGGCAAGAATACACGGAAGAACTGTACAAAAAAGATCTTCACAACTCAGATAGTCATGATGATGTGATCACTAATATAGAACCAGATATCTTGGACTGTGAAGTCAAGTGGGCCTTAGAAAGCATCACTAGGAACAAAGCTAGTGGAGGTGATGACATTCCCGTTGAGCTATTTCAAATCCTGAAAGATGATGCTGTGAAAGTGCTGCACTCAATATGCCGGCAAATTTGGAAAACTCAGCAGTGGCCACAGGACTGGAAAAGGTAAGTTTTCATTCAAATTCCAAAGAAAGGCAATGTTAAAGAATGTTCAAACTTCCACACAATTGCATGCATCTCACATGCTAGTAAAGTAGTGCTCAAAATTCTCCAAGGCAGGCTTCAGCAACATGTGAACCGTGAACTCCCTGATGTTCAAGCTGGTTTTAGAAAAGGCAGAGGAACCAGAGATCAAATTGCCAACATCTGCTGGATCTTCAAAAAATCAAGAGAGTTCCAGAAAAACATCTATTTCTGCTTCACTGACTATACCAAAGCCTTTGACTGTATGGATCACAATAAACTGTAGAAAATTCTGAAAGAAATGGGAGTACCAGACCACCTGACCTGCCTCTTGAGAAATCTGTATGCAGGTCAGGAAGCAGCAGTTAGAACTAGATATGGAACAACAGACTGGTTTCAAATAGGAAAAGGAGTACGTCGAGGCTGTATATTGCCCCTGCTTATTTAACTTCTATGCAGAGTACATCATGAGAAATGCTTACCTGCCTCTTGAGAAATCTGTATGCAGGTCAGGAAGCAGCAGTTAGAACTAGATATGGAACAACAGACTGGTTTCAAATAGGAAAAGGAGTACGTCGAGGCTGTATATTGCCCCTGCTTATTTAACTTCTATGCAGAGTACATCATGAGAAATGCTAGACTGGAAGAAGCACAAGCTGGAATCAAGATTGCCGGGAGAAATATCAATAACCTCAGATATGCAGATGATACCATCCTTATGGCAGAAAGTGAAGAGGAGCTGAAAAACCTCTTGATGAAAGTGAAAGAGGAGAGCGAAAAAGTTGGCCTAAAGTTCAACATTCAGAAAATGAAGATCATGGCATCAGGTCCCATCACTTCATGGGAAATAGATGGGGAAACAGTGGAAACAGTGACAGACTTTATTTTGGGGGCTCCAAAATCACTGCAGATGGTGACTGCAGTCATGAAATTAAAAGACACTTACTCCTTGGCAGAAAAGTTATGACCAACCTAGATAGTACATTCAAAAGCAGAGACATTACTTTGCTGACTAAGGTCCGTCTAGTCAATGCTATGGTTTTTCCTGTGGTCATGTATGGATGTGAGAGTTGGACTATGAAGAAGGCTGAACACTGAAGAATTGATGCTTTTGAACTGTGGTGTTGGAGAAGACTCTTGAGAGTCCCTTGGACTGCAAGGAGATCCAACCAGTCCATTCTGAAGGAGATCAGGCCTGGGATTTCTTTGGAAGGAATGATGCTAAAGCTAAAACTCCAGTACTTTGGCCACCTCATGTGAAGAGTTGATTCACTGGAAAAACTCTGATGCTGGGAGGGATTGGGGGCAGGAGGAGAAGGGGACGACCGAGGATGAGATGGCTGGATGGCATTATGGACTCGATGGACCTGAATCTGAGTGAGCTCCGGGAGTTGGTGATAGACAGGGAGGCCTGGCGTGCTGTGATTCATGGGGTCGCATAGAGTTGGACATGACTGAGTGACTGAACTGAACTGAGTATTTCCTCAAAGCAGATACCACAACATACTGCCAAAAACACAGTGGATGAGAATTATTCAGCATGGACACATTTCAGTCTTAACAAAGTAGAAAATAATATATTATTCTGGGACTTACTTTTTTTAACTACTAAATTATTTGATATAGCTATGAGATTAGATAATGTGGCATAAAAGAAGCTGAATTTGCCTGGGTTCTAACAACATAATTCCTTTTCAGTTTCTAGAAAGCTGACTAAAAAGCTGATGATATGTTTGTTACAAAATTAATATTTTTAAACTGGGGGAAAATTCTTTGCTGGTTCAGCTGGCTGGCATGCATTTCTAATCTAACATGCCAATAACATCAATGGCTTTGTTTTAGATCAGCAATAACAACAGCCAGTGTTACTGAACAGCACCTAAGTGGCAGTCGATATTACCTATGTTGCTTTATGTTTTTGTGATTGCATTGCTTTCAATATCTGCTAATTTAGCATCGGAAGCAACTGGGGCTCAGAGCAGTTAGATAACTTGAAGACAGGTGAGACTCCTTCTGTTGGACCCAGCCCAGCCTGCTCTGCATATCTGGGTGCAGGAGAGCTGTGCCCAGGTGCTGGGGTAGTCAAGGGTCCCCTGCCCCCTGCCCCACATGTGAGGTTACACCAGCACTCGGTGCCCAGGGCCAAGATACCAGGCAGACAGACCATCCATCCTCATCCTTCAGCACAGCGCTCTCTTTCGAGGCATTTGTCAGACAGTTCTATCATAAAGGAACCCACTAGAGATACCTACCATGTCAAACATGCAGGCTAAAAATGGACCTATTCCTCCTCGGGAAACGATCACAGCCTTAGTCTGGTTTTAAGATAGACCTGTCATTGATTTGAAGCACAGGGCTGAGCCTAAGCAGGCTTTCAGCGGAGATAACGGGTTTGAGCATTTCTTCAAACATTCAGTCAGTGTTGACGGCACACGTGCTGGTGGCAGGCAGTGCTCAGGAGCTGAACCCTGAGACAAAGCCGGGTCCCCCGCCCTCGGAGAGCTGCGTCCTGGAGAGAGACACCCGTCTTCTCTCCACACAGGCATCTACTGCTGGCCCAGCTGGTGGAGAATTCGCCTGTGATGCAGGAGAGCTGGGTTTGATCCCTGTGCTGGGAAGATGCCCTGGAGGAGGGCATGGCAACCCACTCCTGTATTCTTGCCTGGAGAATTAACAGAGGAGCCTGGAGGGCTATAGTCCATGGGGTCGCAAAGAGTCAGACATGCCTGCCTAAGCACAACACACAATAGTAAACCAATGCATGGCATAAAGAGAGAAGAGTAGGTTCTTGCTGAAGACCTATTTTAAATAAAAGAGTGTGTTTGTCATTTCACCTCCTTCACACTTTGGTAACTGCCAGGAGCCAGCATGAGGAACTCCGCCCATGGCAAAGGTCATGAGGAAGGAGGCTTCGGCATATGCAAAGGCGGGATTGAGCCTCAGGAAGCCCCCTGTTCCTGAGCATCTACCCTCAAAACCAGAGTCTGCCTACTTTACTGTTTTATGCTCTCACCTACACCTCTGACGTTATGGGGGGCTCTCCCCTATCACCTCTCGGAGAAGTTAACCTACAGCTCCAGTTAATAAAGATTCCTGGGCGTGACAAGAGTGTTTCAACTAACAAACTCCTTTGAAGTTCATCTAGCCTGCCTGAACAGGTTCATCTGGCCACACATGTGATTGTTTACAGCCTCCCAACCGTAAGAGGCACGAGATGTTAGAAAGTTAGAAATTATTAGTATAGTGGGTTGATTAGGAGTTATATTGGTGAAGGGTTTTTCATTTATTGGGCCAATGTTTGCTGCTAAGTCCCCTGTCCTTATACATGTTAATGAATAAGTAATTAGCATATAGAAGAAATAAGTATTAATCTTTAAGATTAATCAAGTTAACCTTAGGCTAAGCAAATCCCTTTCTTAATTGTAGCCCACTACACCCTCACCCTATAGGAATGCAACTTTATCTGGTACCTTCGGAGGGTGGTGCCTGGTTTAAGAAAAATCACCCCTGGAAAATAAGTTTTCTGGCTAACTGTTATCAGAAAGAAAGGATCATAAAATGTCAGCAGGCCTCATGGCCAGAAAATGATGTAAAACTCCTAAGACCTTTTTGTATACATTTATATGAAGCACCTGATTTTGATAAAAGTCAGGACTGCTGACCCCTGTGTGACTTTAAAATTTCCATTTGTCTCTATGTGTAACAAAAGGTATATAAGCAAACCTGAAAATAAAGAAAACGGATCAGTTTCTGGGAAGACTGATTCCCCTGTGTCGTTCTTTCTTGTTCTCTGTTCTTCTGGCTGAATTCCCATCTGGAGCATGGATGCTTGCCAAGCCTGCTAATTTTGCCCCAGCTTTTAAGTTCCAGGTGAGAGGGAGCCCAAGGTGGGGCACCCTCTGATATTCAAGTGGGCGCCGGTGGCCTACGTAGGTGGTGCAAGCTTCTTGTCTCAAAGCTTTATTGGTATCCCACGTAAACCAAGTTATTCAGCCTCTTTTTCTCCACTAATTTTCCTACTACACTATTTCTTTCTGATCTCCCTCTGTATGTTTAATTAAGCAATTAACTCCTAGGACGCTGACTCTGTCCCTGCTTCGAATTACCCTGGATCCACCGGGGCTGGCCCCAGGTAGGCACCATGAATTCCTTCTCTGTAGGTGCCAGTTTGTTTCTTGTCTGAGTCTGTGTCTGAGTCTGTGTGTTATTTTATGCAAATCAGTTCATCTGTATCGTATTAGAGACTCCTCATACAGGCCATACCATAAGGCATTTCTCTCTCTCTGCCCGGTTTACCATACTTAGTATGATCATCTCCAATTCTGGTCAATATTCTGTAATCAGGTAAATGGGAAGAGGATTTGGAAAGGAACAGATACGCGTATATGTATAACGGAATCACTTTGTTGTGTACCTGGAGCTAACCCAACGTTGTTAATCAACTACACTCCAATATAAATGAACTAAAGTAAAACAAGGTAAAGTAAAGTAGACTAAAATCACATAGGAAAAGGTATAGCAAACCATGTTATAAGGTATAAACCAGCTTTGCTACCATTCCATCCTCACCCTTCTTTCCTTCCGACCTAGTGATGCCTCTCTCTCCACTACGCTGCCATGAGGACTTGACGCTCTCATCTTCCAAGAGAGGACCAGAAAATAATGCCAGCAGGAAACCTTCAGCTTTATGGAAAAAAAAAATAGTGATCAGGGTTTAGGAGAGAAAAAAACTGGAAAAACACTAGGTCTTTTTTCTTTTTTTGTTCCAAATGAGAAAGATACTCAAGTAAAATTAAAAATAATTTCTGAGTGCTAAAAAAAAAAAAAGAATGGGAAGAGGAAGCAAGAATATCAGACTCTATGGAGGATCTTTTGAAAGAGCAAAGGCACTGGGCCTGGGGAATGAATGGCAGGACACCAGGAGACAGGGAGGGACTCAGAGGAGACTTGCCCTTTCCCCACATGGGATCAGACCCATGGGGGAAGTTCCGGATAACCCCAACACCAGCAGCAGGTGGTCTGAAGTGTGGGCCTGCCAGAGGTCAACTGTTCCGACCTGACCCCATCCCTCGACCGTAGCTGTGGTCAACTCAGTGTCTCTAGGAGGGAGCAGAGGCCGCTGGAGACCTGCAGGCGGCACACGCATGGGTGGACACCAGTGAGTGAGTTCCCTCAACAGCACTCAAGGCCTTTGGGTGCCATCTCCCCAGATTAGATGCATCCAAGGAGAAGGAGGCTTCCCAGGTGGTGCTAGTGATAAAGAATGTGCCTTTCAAGGCAAGAGACTAAAGAGACTTGGGTTGGATCCCTGGATCAAGAAGATCCCCTGGAGGAGGGCATGGCAACCCAGGTCAGTATTCTTGCCTGGAGAATCCTGTGGGCAGAGGAGCCTGACGGGCTACAGCCCATAGCCTCAGAGTCAAATGTGATTTAAGCAACTGGGCACAGCACAAGGAGAAAGAGGCTTGCAGGAAAACCTGAAATGACAGGGTTTAAACTTGTATTTACTGAGTTTTCTCAAAATTAAAAATTGCTAACATTTTCTGCAAGGAGATCCAACCAGTCCATGCTAAAGGAGATCAGTCCTGGGTGTTCATTGGAAGGACTGATGTTGAAGCTGAAACTCCAATACTTTGGCCACTTGATGTGAAGAGCTAACTCATTTGAAAATACCCTGATGTTGGGAAAGATTGAGGGCAAGAGGAGAAGGGGACGACAGAGGATAAGATTGTTGGATGGCATCACTGACTCAATGGACATGGGTTTGGGTGGACTCTGGGGGTTGGTGATGGACAGGGAGGCCTGGTGTGCTGCAGTTCATGGGGTCGCAAAGAGTCAGACACAACTGAGCAAGTGAACTGAACTGAACATTTTCTAATATAAATGGCAACCCACTCCAGTACTCTTGCCTGGAAAATCCCATGGATGGAGGAGCTTGGTGCAGGCTACTGTCCATGGGGTAGCAAAGAGTCAGGCACGACTGAGTGACTTAACTCATTCAGGGTCTCCAAACAGAGATTTGTAGAGTCTCCAAACAGAGATTTGGAGACCCTACTTAGTTTATATCAGAAAATTATAAATTATAAAAATAAATACATATACATTTTTTATACTTAAATAATTCATTGGGTATATTGTCCATGTTACAAATATAGTACACTGGGTGACATCCAAGTGCATAAAATAGTAAAATAAAAGTCATATATTTTTCAATATTAAAGTTTAAAGAACTGAGTCAGAGGTCATTTATCAATGTTCATGCTTTGATTTGTTTTTAAACTTTACTCTTTCGACTATCTTCTCTTATTTCACTGACAAAAATCAGTGTGAATCACGTTTTTTTTATTTCAAATCAATGGTGTTAGAGAAATTTGCTTTATGGATAGTTTACAGCAATATTTTAAATTTTCCACTTAGGGAAAGTATATCATGGCTTTTTTTTTTTTACATGAATGTGTATAGTCTTTGAATGTTTTAGCTAGTAAACTATGTTCAACCCAATTTTTCTAATACTTCAAAATATTTCTCATTGTGAGAAAACAGGATATTTCAAGAGAAGAAAGAGAAAATGTGCATTTTATTTTTAATGTCTTTGAACTATACCTACTAATACCATGTGGAAATAAGATATTACTTATTAATAAAATAAATTACACTTTTAAATAAAATCATTTCACAGATTTAAAACAAGGGGGCAGCTCATAAATCTACAGACATTTAGATGCGGTTAAGTGAGAAACGCCAATAAAAGTTCTGCAGCAGATCGCTTGTAGAGCCCAACGGCCAAAAGAATAAAAATACTTCTGGGATTTATATCTTTTGGCTCAATGGGTAACATATTCAGGTACCACACACAAAAATGTAATTCTTTGTGGTTTCCTTAAAAAGAGTATTGAGTCACTTTAGATTAATAAAAGCAAAGAGATTAACAGTGTTTTTAATCAGAAAGACAAGTGTTTTAATCAGATGCTGAGCTTTGCCAGCGTCTCTTTATTACAGAAAATTTAGATCACTTCAGACAGGACTGAACGTGATTAGAAAGAAGTCCCTTATTCACCTCACTGCTGTTTCATAATGTCTTGGACCAAACAGATACACAAGCACACCCATAACTAAAGCGCATGTTTTCCCCAGGCCAGCATCTCATGGCCAGTTTTAACCAACACTTGGTTTCGGTCATGATTTTCAGATCCTCTCCCTGCAGATGGTCCTGTGATGGAGGTCTTGTTTTGTGAGGCTGTTGGAGGGGCAGCCCAGTGCGGGGTAGGCTGGCATCTCACGACCGGACAGAATGCGCAAAAGCCGCTCTCAACCCGGATGCTTCAAGCCTGCTGGTGCAATCTGAGTAGAGTTAGCGCGGTATGAAGTCAAATCACATTTTAGAGACTTCCTGCAGCAGAAAGAAAAGCCATGTCTTTTCCACCTCTGCCTTGTCCATTGTGCACAGATGCCAGGGATTTGTGTTTCTGCTTGGGTCCAAATAAAGGACTCTACATTCATACGCTCAGGTTCTTAAATCTACCCGGAGTTCTGTGAATGAAAAGTCAATTTCCGAGAGTACTCTGGAGGGTCTCTGCCGAGTACAGAAGATGAAAGTGTAGTGCAGACAGCACTGGAGAAAGAACCAGTGTCCCAGCCTGGCTCCGTGCAGAGCGGGCTTCCGGGTGAATCGCCCGGTCTTTCTGAGCATCATCCACAGAGCCGGCAGCTTGAACTGCGGGGCTTTTAGCTGCAGCACGATTCTAATGTGGAATGCTTCCCTGAATTCGAGCTTATTAATTTTGTACCGCAATTTAAATCTATTTTTAAAGCTGGATATTTTTCATCTACCTCTGCTTTGCTAAGTGTACCTTTATTTTTATCCATGTCAGTGATAAAAATATTAAGCTATAGAACTCAAAGCATGTCATAAGAACCGACAGTGATTCAGAGTGCAGTAAACTTCGGAGCGGTTTCTTACTGTCCCGGGGTAAGTTTATTATCATCCACGCAACGTTCACTTTTATCTGCAAGAGTATCACGGGAAACCCTATGCGGTTTAGAAACAAATATGTCGTCTGACAGCTAAGTTCAGAGTGCGTCCTTAGAACTCTGAAAGTTTACCTGATGAAAATCGAGAGTTTTGTGTGTCTCAGGGCTAGAAAATAGTGGACAGGTGAGTCAGAGATGCTGTATAGAAGAAAATGAGATGCTAGCTACCAGTTGTAAAATAAGCTGCAAGAATATATTGTACAACATGGGGAATAGAGCGGATACTGTATTTTATAGTAACTATGCATGGAGGTAGGCTTTAAAAATTGTGAATCACTGTGTTATATACCTGTAATTTGTATAATCTTATACATCAACTGCACCTCAATAACAAAGAAAAAAGGTACTGGAGAGACATATTCCACCACAAACACCCCCATCCCACTTCACCTAAAATACACACACCCACACACGTCTGTTTATTCTTTTCATTTTCTTAACTAAAACAAAATTTCTTTAAGCTTCACAATGTTGTGTTATTTCAGGTGTAAAGTTGACGTGAATATATGCGTTCTTTTTCCAGTTTTTCCACTATGGCTGTCATAGGATATTGGAGATAATTCCCTGTGCTTTGCAGTCGGTCCTCGTTGTTGATCCATCCTATAGATAACAGTCTACCTTTGCGAACCCCCAACTCCCAGGCTGTCGCTCCCCCAGCCTGCCTCCCCCTTTGCAACCACAGGTTTGTTCTCTCTGTTTGTGAGTTTCTCTATGTCGGTTTCTGTTTCATAGACAGGTTCGTTGGTGTCGAAGTTGAGAGTCCACATATATGTGACCCATGATATGTCTCTTCCTTTGGGAGACTCACTTTGCTTGATATGACCATCTCTAGGCACATCCACGTTGCTGGCATATTTCATTCGTTCTTATGGCTGAGGAATATTCCCTTATATTTTGGGGTCACAGCTTTATCTGTTTAACGACCTGATTTAGCAACTGAGCATATGAATGTAGAGCCTTTATTTGATGCTGATGGACAGTTAGGTTGCTTCTCTTGTTTACTCTTAGTGTTGATGTGGGCACGGGTGTGACCCAATGCGGTGAGCCGGTCGTGGGGAGATGAAGTGGTTGAGAGCGGGTAATACTCTCTCTCACACAGTGGACTCTGGGCCTGGTCAGAACCAAGCAAACTGGAAACCTGACCATGAGGTTGGTGATTCTTCGGGCCCAGAGCCTGGATTCCCATCCACCGAGAATGGTCTAGCAGCTGCTGCTGCCCAGGGTTCAGCCTGGAAGCCACAGAACCAGTACAAAGCCTGAGGTGACGTCACCCAGAAGGGAGCCGGTGACTCGGGGGTGGGAGGGTTGCACTGGGCCTCTTCCCTGCTGGAAGGAACGGTGCTTTGTCTGGGCTGGCACGGACATGGTTTCTAGTTCTGGGTGGCCTTTCGTGCCTGTGGAGCCTCTGCCAGCCCTGCTGCAGATTTGTAGACCAATTCACCACCGCGATTTACAACCCCAAAGTGGTCTGGGTGTCTGATTAGAGAGATTTCAGCATCAGAAGTGCTGTGAAGGCAGAAGTCTTTTAAATTTACTTCCAGTTTTGCCATTTTGATATCCTGCTAGCACGTGTTTTGGATGCTGTGAACGCATGTTTCTTCAGATGTGAGACGCGCTAGCATCCTTCTGTGTCATGATTCCTTACTCTTACAGCGAGTTACAGTAACTCCTCGTTTGTCTGGCAGCCAGCGAGAGCGGTGACTTAACTCGAAGCTTCTGTGTCTTGAAGCAGCCCTTTGCCAGCACCCCTGCTCCACAAAGGTTTTGCTTCAGAGCCACACCCTAAAGTTGGTTTCTAAGTGAAGTGAAGTCGCTCAGTCGTGTCCGACTCTTTGCGACCCCGTGGGCAGTGACCTGCACCAGGCTCCTCCGTCCATGGGATTTTCCAGGCAAGAACACTGGCGTGGGTTGCCATTTCCTTCTCCAGGGAATCTTCCCAACCCAGGGATCGAACCCCAGGTCTCCCGCATTGTAGACAGATGCTTTATCGTCTGAGCCACCAGGAAAGTCCAAAGAAGTTGGTTTCTAAATCATATATCAAATCATTGCTGCAAATATTGGGCCAAACAGAAGTGACAAGAGTTACACAGCATTATGTTTGACTCTCACTGTATGTTATCAGAGATGTTTTCCAGCTCTACCATAACCTGAAACCATATGTGTTTGGATGCTCTGATTTCAGCAGAATAAAATCATAAATTTGGTCACAACAACTCAGTGTTTATTAATGATATAACAGGTTACAAACCAGTTCAAACAAACGATTATGATGCAACTCACCGACTCTAAACCCATCATCATGGGTGAAGGACAGAAATTTGAAAAAGATATTCCATATTATGATTTCATTTTTTGAAAAAATTAAAATCCAAACTTCAACAAAACTCAACAAAAAACTTTGTAGGATAAATTCTCTGAGTACTGCATGATAATTTTTTATGACATTGGGTATAAAGGCTTTATTTGTATTTGAGGGAGGTGCAGATTATAAATGTTCAGAAACACTAGTACAAGCTAATTCTACTTTGTCCATGAATGACTACACTGTGGAATCATATTCTATTTTTTTAAATTGCAATATAGTTAGTTGACACTGTTTCATTAGCTTCAGGTGTATAATGATTCAGTTATGCATTTTCTTTTGTAGGTTTTTCCCATATAGGTTATTACGAGGGACTGTGTGCAGTTCCCTATGCTCCCCAGTGGGTCCTTGTTGTTTATCTGTTTTATATACAATAGTGTGTATCTGCTGATACTAAATCCCTCATGTCCCCCCATCCCTCTTTTCTCCTTGGTAACCATAAGTTTGTTTTCTATGTCTATAATTCGATTTCTGTTTTGTAAATAAGTTTATTTGTACCATTTTTTTAGATTTCATATGTAAGCAAAATGATATTTGTTCTTGCTTTTAGATTCCACTTTATATGCAATATCTGGCATCCCAGGTGTCATAGTGTAAAAGAATCTGCCTCCCAAAGCAGGAGATGTAAGAGACACGGGTTCAGTCTCTGGGTTGGAAAGATCCCATGGAGAAGGAATTAGCAACCCACTCCAGTATTCTTGTCTGGAGAATTCCATGGACCCATGAGCCTGGTGGGCTACAGCCCATGGCGTCACAGAGAGTCGGACACGACTGAGCAACTTTCGCTTTCTCTGTAAGCAATACGGTGTTTGTCTTTCTCTGTCTGATTTCACTCAGTATGATCATCTCTGCTGCTGCTGCTAAGTCGCTTCAGTCGTGTTTGACTCCGTGCAACCCCAAAGACGGCAGCCCACCAGGCTCCGCTGTTCCTGGGATTCTCCAGGCAAGAACACTGGAGTGGGTTGCCATTTCCTTCTCCAATGCATGAAAGTGAAAAGTGAAAGTGAAGTCGCTTAGTTGTGTCCGACTCTTCACGACCCCATGGACTGAAGCCCACCAGGCCCCTCTGTCCATGGGATTTTCCAGGCAAGAGCACTGGAGTGGGGTGTCATCGCCTTCTCTGATGACCATCTCTAGGTGCGTCCACGTCACTGCAAATGCATTACTTCATTCTTTTTGTGACTGACATTCCATTGTATATTTGTAGCCCATCTTCTTCATATTCTTGTTCTAAACTATACTATAATGACTTTCTCTTCAGTAGTATACATGTTTGGCATCTCTAGTTCACAAGTTTCATTATGAATCTTTCGAGAACATCCGTGGAGCAGTTCATTCACTAGGTCCTTCAACACTCATAAAAAATGATACTTGTGCTGTGAAGGAAGCAGAGGCTCTCACACCTGTCTTCCTTGCACATACATGTTAGTTGAGTGGCAAGAAGGGCAAAAAATCAAGGCATAGTTTTCTGGTATCACAGCAGGTAGCCTAGTGTTTCCTGAGTGAGTGAATGTTGTATTTGACCAGCTCATTATCTGAGTGTAATAGAAAATAAATACCATGAGCAGGAATCCTGCAGTAAGATGCCCACCCTTCCTGTCGACTCCCGTTCCAAGCAATTTAACTCTGTCGACCAAAGAGATCTCGGAACTCACAGACAACTGGCATAATTGGGGACTGGCATCTGTTGAGATCACAGCACAAAGAACTGGGTCAGAGTCAGCTCCTGGGGAAAGTGGTTACTGCCTGGGGAAAAGACCACAAAGTAGGCACTAGAATGACCCTACCTTTTAGAGATTTGTGCACCTACAGGTAGAAGGTTGACATCATTATACCTCTGGGCTCAGCCTACAATTCTCTTATTTTTTTCTCTCACGGTTGGTTTTTACATTTTGGGAACTCGTAAGAAGAAGACTGAGATCGTTCTGAGTGAGTATGCAAGTGTGTCCCAGAGCCCTGGAAGATCAAAGAGGAAATCAACATGTCTTGGAGGCTGGAATAGTTCAGTGAAGCTACTGAGTGAGGAACCTTCCTCCTTTGCTTTGGCAAAAGTATCCGCGCCTCTAGACTGGGCACCAGAGCTCTCGCTTTTCGTATCAATGGGAGTCTAATCATTTAGGCAACTCTAACCTCCAGTCCTGAGGTGCATGAAACAGCAAGGAAAAAAATAACAACCTTTTTAAAGTTTCTCAGCAGCTGGAGAGACAATATCAGACAGAATAAGAAGGACACATTTGCAGTGAATTAGAACTGCTGGTGGAGATAGATGAAAATCGGAAATAAGGAATTATGTTTAGAGCACTCAATATTTAAAAGTTTTCTATTTTGCAACAATAACAAAAAGAAATAAAACACAAACCATTATTTCACAGTAAGCAATATATTATCTAATTTGAAAAAGAAGATGGTTTGTATAGTAATCACAATAAGTGGTCTATGAGGTCAAGTACAAATATTATCTCGAATCACAATGCAAACACTTATATAGAGAGATGGCAATCATGAGAGAAAAGGTACAGAATTTAAGGCAAGATCTGAAAGATGAAATACAAATGATAGAATTTCCAGAAGAAGGAAAAGAACAAAAAGAGAGGAGAGGCAGCAGTTAAATAGACTTGATTAGAGAATTTTCCTGACAAGGAGAAAGGATCGAGTCTGCAGAGTGAAATGACTTTCCTAGTTCTAAACCAAATTGATGAATATGGAAATGAATCAAACACATCTTCGCAAAATTCTAAAGTCAAAGGGTTAAAAATATACAAGCCTCCAAGCAGAAATGAAAGTTACCTACAAGTGGGGGAAGTGTTTGGCACTGTTTTATTATCTAATTAATAATGATTGAAGCATCCAGAAAAGAGGAAAAAGAAAAACAGAGCTACAATTCAAGGATCCTATAATCAGCCGGGATGTTATTTATCTGAAAATACACAAGATCCTGTTGCTGGGAAAGACTGAGGGCGAGAAGAGAATGGGGAGACAGAGGATGGGATGGTTGGATGGTATCGCTGAACATGTGTGCGTGCTAAATCGCTTCAGTCATGTCTGACTCTCTGCGACCCTATGGACTATAGCCAGCCAAGCTTCTCTGTCCATGGGATTCTCCAGGCAAGAATACTGGAGTCGGTTTCCATTTCCTTCTCCAGAATGAACATGAGTTTGAACAAAGTCTGGGAGAAAGTGAAGGACAGGGAAGCCTGATGTGCTGCAGTCCATGGGGTTGCAAAATATCAGACACGTCTCAGCGACTAAACAATAGCAACAATAATTTAGAAAACATATCACCCAAATACCTGCATGAAAAAATACTGGGAAAAAGAAAGACTCACCAATCAAAAAATAATTCAATAGAACGGAAGATTAAGACGAAAGAGGGTGGTGATCTGTACACTTAACCATCCGTCAGTCCATGTATCTCTTTATCCATAGCTTTACACCTTAATACATGAACATTCAGAAGGGAGTGATCTAAGGCTAGATTAAAAAGTCTTGAAATTGAAACAACATATTTCAAAGATTGTAAAGACCTGGTATAATTCTTGAAGTTTTAATATTTTTGTTGGCATTGTGAGTGATGCAGGTGAAGGCAAAGAGAATTGAATACCGTGCTGGATAAGACGGTGCATCTGGACCAGGAAAACGGCCGGTCATCTTTTTCGCTTAACAGTGGAAGCATAGGTATCTAAATAGATGAGGAGGAAAAACGTTCCTTTATTAATAGTCGAATGAAAAATATGGTTTAAATACAAACTGACAAAATAAAAACTGAAATAAGCAGCAATTTGATGAAATAAAAAAGAGAAAAGGGAAAAAAGAGAAAATTTAAAGTGAGTAATAAACGTGAAATATATTAATCTTCATTCAAAATGTGAGTGGAATATGGATTTTGCCAATAAAGGCAGATTTTTATAGTGTCTCAATGGTAAAGAATCTACCAAACAGGAGAAATGGGTTCAATCCCTGGGTCAGGAAGATCCCCTGGAGGAGAAAATGGCACTCCACTTCAGTATTCTCGCTTGGAAAATCTCATGGACAGAGGAGCCTGGCAGGCTACAGTTCATGGGGTCGCAAAGAGTTGGGCACAGGTCATCAACTAAACAGCAACAACAAAATATGTAACACCCGTGTGCATCATGTTTACATGAGATACATCTACAACAGTTGACAGGGGAAGTTTGGAAGTAAAACTTTTGAGACAAAAATATGAAAAAAAAAAATGCAATAAAACAGCTGCTGCTGCTAAGTCACTTCAGTCGTGTCTGACTCTGTGCTACCCAATAGATGGCAGCCCACCAGGCTCCCCCGTCCCTGGGATTCTCCAGGCAAGAACACTGGAGTGGGCTGCCATTTCCTTCTCCAATGCATGAAAGTGAAAGTGAAGTCGCTCAGTCGTGTCTGACTCTTAGCAACCCCATGGCAGAAGACTCAAGATTGGAAAAGGTGTCATTTGGGCTAAAAGAAAGATATGATTCAAGGAGGAGCATCATATAATGAAAGCTACTACATGCTGAAAAGTTTTGACATTAATCAAATGGTGGGTAAAGAATCTGCCTGCAGTGCAGCAGACACAGGGGATACAGGTTTGATCCCTGGGTCGGGAAGATTCCCTGGAGGAGGAAATGGCCACCCACTCCAGTATTCTTGCCTAGAGAATTCCATGGACAGAGGAGCCTGGCTGGCTGCAGTCCACGGGGTCAGGAAGAGTCAGATAGTACTGAACAACTCACACTAAATATTGGGCATCAAAATTCTTACCAGCATGAGCCGAGAAGTGGCAACTGGAATGAGGAAGTGTTCCAAGCAGCTCTAGGGCGTGGGCCAAACAGACTCCGTCTTGGTGCCGTAGAAGCTCCAGCTGGCTTGGTGAGACGTTTAAGGCAGCAAATTGGGTTATTTTAATTAATCTGCTCCGTGGCTGCACACAACCAAGGACGGAAAACACGTTAGAGTCATCCTTCTTCTGCGTGTCTGGTTGAAGCGTGCCCAGAGAAAATGTGTCCTAAAAGTCTAAGAGAAGGACTGTTCACTCAGGCTAAGGGCCATCCTCAGGAGAACAGGAGAACCGGGGAGGATTTCTTCCGTCACTTCTTCCTTCCCCGGCTGAGCGCTCCTGCCCACCCGCCCCCTTTCTCCCACTCTGATGCCAGAAAACGGCCAGCTCAGAAGGCACCTCCAAATACCATTCTGACCATAACTGGGTCTTTATTTCAATGATCAGAAACCTAGGAGGGAATGGAAACGCATCTGATTAACTAAGTCATGGTTTATGGTACTCATTTATCTTAATTCTTGCAAATACTTGGATAATACAATTGGAGAGGTGGCATCAATTCACTCTGCTTTACAGGTGGCCAGACTGAAAGAAGGGCTTCCCAGGTGGCGCCAGTGGTAAGAACTCACCTGCCGAAGCAGGAGACATGAGGCGCCGGTTCAGTCTGTGGGTCGGAAGGTCCCCCGGAGGAGGCGTGGCCGCCCACTCCTGTATTCTTGCCTGGAGAATCCCACGGACATGGGAGCCCGGCAGGTTACAGTCTATGGGGTTGCACAGAGGCGGGCACAACTAAGGTGACTTAGCAGGAGCACAGACTAAACTCAAATCCTTTGAACCCATTCATTTAGTTGCTTGATGTGATCCATGAATACTAATTGACTTTTGATCATAAGGAAGAAAACTGTAAAGATTAAAAAAAGGGAGAGTAAATTAAAATGATTCATTTAGAACACACAACTGGCTTAGATGTAAAAAGAGAGAGAAAGGGAGAAAGATAGGAAAGACAGAGAAAGAGAAGGAAGGAAACAAAAAAAAAGAAAGAAGAAATAAAGAATCAACTTCTCGGTGGCTAATTTATCAGATAGTGTGTTTATGTAAAGTGACTATATTTCCTTTCATGTTAATTATTTAAAATAATATTTAAAGCATATCCAGTTGCCAGGTGCTTGAGAGGAGCTGATGGGAAGAAACTTGCCCATGTTATATGATTCAAGTCATTTTAATTATGAATTGCATTTTAAAAATTTGAAGTGATATTAAAAAATACTCTATGGAAAAATACTAATGCACAATAGCATGTTTCTGAGATACTCACTTATTATCTGCTGTAACTTATAAGTGAAAGAGAAAAAATACAGTGGATTTCCGGTGGATAGGCAGATGAATTTTTAGAGATGTCAGAATGTACATGTAATTGAAAGTCAGAATTAATCAAGACTATTCTCATCACCACCATTGTAATTCTCCAGAGCTACTTTTCTAGAGAAAGTAAAGAAAAGATCGATGTCAGGAGAACAGTTAAAATACGTGCCTCTTTCGCTATCGGGGCAGTCAGGCAGTCGACGACAGTGGTCCTCTTGCTAGATGTCAATGTGCGGGGTCCAGTCCCTCTCTCCCGGTCAAATTGCTAAGTAGCTTTGAAAGAGAAAATTCATTGAACTGAGCCTCAGTTTCTTCAACTGTTAAATGACAGGGTTGGACTGGAGAAAAGCTGTAATTCTTTTTAGTCCTAAAATAATTTTGGTTACAGTATCATAGCTAAGTAGAGACTTTGTACGGTCTTTAATTATCGGTGGTGTTACCGTACTCCAGCCATATGGAGCTTCTTTAAGCGTTGCCATGTCCACAATAGAAAAATAGCCTGTCATTTAAAAGAAAAATATCTCCAATCTTCCCATCCTTGCTATTCAGATTTCTTTCCAAAATGAACCAGAACCCAGTTACCATCATTTTATGAAGAACAAGCAACAAGTTCCCTTCTCAAACATACACGCAGGCAATATATACAATACTCTCTATATTTACTTTTGAATTAATGATTGAACATACCCTAATGGAATACAAGTTGAATCTGAAGCATTTCTAGTTTAGAATTCGGTGCTACAACACCCATTGAACTTGATCCTTTTGAAATATCTGCTTGTAACCCAAATGCCATGAAGTGAATTAGCATGATTCTTTACATTTTGCAAGGACAAAGAATGATTAGAGATGATTAACCAAACCTCAAGCAAATTCAATTGCTCTTCATTTTGATCTTCTTTTCAGTAAAACCTTTCATGCTTCACTTGCTCAGAGAGGAAAGAAGGATGCAAAACTCTTCCGGCTCCCTCTTCAGTCAGACATATATTTTCCTAGAATAACAAGTGTGGCTAAGAACTCTCCCTGAGTGGGGTAAAGGAGTCAGGTGCTTGGTGTCAGTCTTCTTTATAGCTCTCACACTACACCTTTCCTAAAGGATGCCATATATGATGTCTCAAAAGTGGCATGACTTTACATAAGTTCATATTTACGCATAAATCAGCCGTACAAATACTTCCATCCCCTCTTTGTGGACTTCCTCCCCCTTCAGGTCACCACGGTGCGTTAAGTAGAATTCCCTGTGCTATATGCTGCTTTCTCGTTAGTGATTTGTTTCATACATAGTAATATACACATGTCAGCCGCAGTCTCCCAACTCCTCCCAGCCCCCTGGATTTTAAAATCCACATTCTAAGTAAATATGTAAAGAGAAGCTGTTTCTAGTGATATTACAAGCAGAAGACTCTTACAGCAGCATAATAAATTGTAAATGTGAGATAATTAAATTTTCTGGGGTAAATGAGAACACAATATATGTAATAGAAACATAAATTCTCACTTAGTCATATTTTTAAACATTTAAAAAGTAATATGATTCTTTTATCAAATGAACTTATTGTCTGCCCACCAGCCACTTAATTTAAAAAATTATGTTAATCTTCAGCAGGCCACGCAGTAATAAAAGCGGTAGAGCATTTGAGTCAACATGCTTTCATGAAACCATGCACCGTATAAGATGCAGCTGACAATGATGCAGTTAAGTGGGAATGAGGTGCTTTTGAAAGTTTATTTTATTCACTTCTGTACCATTTGATTACTTTATTTTTGTAATAAAATACAGACAAAATTTAAGGAAAAAATAACTTAAAAATAAGCTGGTAAAATCATTTTAAAATCATCATACAGCCTTTAATGTTTCTTTTACAAATCAAAATGTAATCTTTTGTCATGAAGTATTTTTTAGATCTTAAAATATTTATAATGCCATAAATACCAGCTTCAGCTGTGGTATCATTATGTATTATCATGAGAACGAGTCTCTGTCTCCCTTTGTCCCCCTCTGTCTCTCTGTCTGTCACCGTTTCCATATATAAATCTGCGTATATGTGCATCTAATGTAGAATAATGAGATGGTAGCCCAGCTTTGACTTCTTTCTATGTGTCAGTCAACAGGTTAAATATTGAATATGCATTATCTCATTTATTACTCAAATAACCCTTAGGAACTGTTACAAATATTATGATCTCATTTCTGCTGATGGGCAACCAACTTGGAGAATCTGCGTCATTGCCTGAGGTGACACAGGAAAGGCGAAAGAAGGCGAGAATAACGCTGCGCTCATTCCTCCTAAACACTCGCTTGACTCCAGGCCTTGCATCTGTGATGAGCTGGCTGTGACTGACGATAAAGACCCACGTACCCAACGGGTGACAGCTTAAAGGAAAATTAAGCAGGGTGAGCCCGTGAGCGATGGCTGGGTGATGGCACCTACGCTAGGGCTGAAAGTGAAGAGTGAAGCTGCTAGCCCCTCAGTCGTGTCCAGTTCTTTGCAACTCTATGGGCCGCAACCCACCAGGCTCCTCTGTCCACGGAATTTTCCAGGCGAGAATTCTGAAGTGGGTGGCCTTCTCTGGGTGTCTTCCCAAACCAGGGACTGGATGTGGGTCTCCTGAACTGCAGGCAGCTCTGCACTAGGGTTCAGTCAGTTCAGTCGCTCAGTCGTGTCCAACTCTTTGCGACCCAGTGAATCCCAGCACGCCAGGCTCCCTGTCCATCACCAGCTCCCGGAGTTCACTCAGATTCACATCCATAGAGACGGTGATGCCGTCCAGCCATCTCATCCTCGGTTGTCCCCTTCTCCTCCTGCCCCCAATCCCTCCCAGCATCAGAGTCTTTTCCAATGAGTCAACTCTTCGCATGAGGTGGCCAAAGTACTGGAGTTTCAGCTTCAGCATCATTCCTTCCAAAGAAATCCCAGGCCTGATCTCCTTCAGAATGGACTGGTTGGATCTCCTTGCAGTCCAAGGGACTCTCAAGAGTCTTCTCCAACACCACAGTTCAAAAGCATCAATTCTTCGGTGCTCAGCCTTCTTCACAGTCCAACTCTCACATGCATACATGACCACTGGAAAAACCATAGCCTTGACTGGACAGACATTAGGGTTGGTGACCCACAAAGACTTTTCTGAGAAGATGACACTGAAGCTAAGATTCACATGTCAAGAAGGAAATAAGAACAAGAAAATAATGAGGAGGTGAACCTTGGGATATTCAGGGATATTCGGGGACCAGAAGGTAGGCCATTGTAACCACTGCATGCCCAAATGCGGAAGAAACAGGAAATGAGATGAGAAAAGCCAGGGAGAGACCAGTCATAGAGATAAATTTAGATTTATTCACAGTGTGGTGGGGAGATATTGGAGTTTTTTAAGTAGAAGAATTGTGTAATCTGAACTTTATTTTAAATGGATATCTCTAGCTGTTATTTAGGAAAAATGAATTATAGGAGAAGAAAGCATATGAAATCTGTATTCACAAGAATTATATGTGGATACAGATACACGTAGAGTCACAGACAACTATAAGCATATTGGCTTTAAGATATTTACTTTCTAAAGCAGGCATTTTATTATAATGATAATCCTGAAATTATCACCTTGTGAAAAGCACAAAATTAGAGTATATCATTTTAAACTCTCCCATTCAGTGTAAAACTGTTAAATTGTTGAAAACTGCAAGATATTTAGAAGTATTTTAGCAAACACCATTATGAAAAGCATATTTACAGTAATATCGAATTTAATGTGTTCTTTTAAATATTACGTTATGACTTTTTTGACAATAGAATTTCCTATTCTATAGGATGTGTGCTTTAAAGTAATTTTCCAAAATGACAACACAAATTCTTGTGAGCGAACACGCTTTTGATGTAGACCGGTTTGCTAACAGTTTCTGAATGCTAATGGCATGTCTCATGCTAGACAGAGGCACATTAAGGAATAAAGCATCAATTTGTTGTGAGGCTTTTATTCCTTTTTATTTATTTTCAGAGATTTTTGAGATAAAGAGTCCCACTTTGAAATCTCTGATTATAAAAGATCATTTCACCCTGTCGTTAATGCTCTAGATTCGTATGTAAAGTAAATGTGCTGTGATACTAGTTCTTCCTGGTTTATATGGTGAAGACCTGAAAACATTCTTTTGTTAAACCAGAGCCCTGCAAATGATTAATTTTAAATTGCAGGATGTTTAGAACACTGTTCTGAATCTCAGTTACATTTAAACAGTTTTTAGAACAATTTAATACCTCTAGATACTCTGGCACTTGCTACTATTAGGGAATTAGCCAATGCGTGTAGAATATGGATATCATAATCACACATTCTTCATACGGGCAGAGCCGACACAGGAAATTACATTCCCAGCAGAATACACACCTGAATCCTTCTCGTGCTATAACAGTACTACCATATGTAATATTAAACATTATTACAATTTCTTTAATATTTAGCAATTCTAATAAAAACATAACTACCTTTCATGAAAAGATTGATGTTCCACAAAGCATACCAGCAAGCTAGACTCTCTTCGTGTCAAATAAAATGTTTTCTTTCATGTCACCTTCTACTTTTACACATTTTTTTGAAGAATTGAAAAGAATTAAATGATTAATCAATGTTTTTGTGTTTGTTAATTGAAATCACCCTATAAATACAGACAAGAGTTTTGAGTAGGGCAGATAAAAACTTCATTATCAATAGAAAACTGAAAAATCATAGGCCATGAGGAAATGAAGCTAAACTGCTTTACCTTTATTTTAATATCTAGTACCTTGCAAAAACTTTTAGAAAAACTGTTATCTTTAGTGTAACAATTAGTTTCTAAATATCCACAAGTTGTTTCCAATACTGTACATTCCACCGTTCTTCTGAAAACTTCATATATTTCACAGTGCAAAGAAGTTTGAGTAGATTTAGAAAATATCAATGATGGAAACTTAAATCTATTTCTCTGCAATATCTTCTGGCCCAATCAGATACCCACTGAGCTATGTCCTTCTTCATGAAACAGAAAGTTAAGTATTTTAATATTCCCAGTACCTAAACTTTTAGGCTTGGTTATTTTCTAAAGTTTTATTAATTTATTAAAGTATTTATTAATCTACTAACATGGGCAAGGCAATGTTCTAGGTTTCTTGAGGCTGAAGATGAATCAAACACAAATTCTGCCTTTTGAGAGGTTATGGCCTAAAAGAGAAGTAACATATCCAAAATAAATATATGGAGGATACATCTCGTTGCAACAGGTCCAGTCACATGGTGCTGGGGTTAAGAAATGGGAGAGAGTGCGTTCTCAGACAGGAGAGTATTTCTCAAGGTAAGAGGGGCTGCGCTGTAAGATATGGTAGAACTAAAATTCCTGACCATATAGAGGAAGACTTTTCAGGCCTGAGGATGTGTATTAGTTTTCTGTTGCTGGGTAAGAAATCACCACTGATTTGCAGCTTAGAGCATCACGCCTTATCTCATGGTTCACTTCTTTGGGCCTAGAGTCAGGGAATGGCTTAGTTGAGTCCTCTGTTTAGTGTGTCACAAGATTTCTGTCTCAGATTCTGCCAGGGCTGCAGTGTCATCTGAGATTCGACTGGGGAAGAGTTACTTGAATTGGCGGAATCCAGTTCCTTGTGTTGAAGGACTGAATACTTCCATTTCTCATCAGCCTTCAGCCTAGAGGGGACACCTCTGTTCCTTCCCATTTGGACCCCCCAGCATCTGCCATGCCTGCAGCATGCCCACATAAGCCTTTAAACTCAGCCACAGAAAGATGGGGGTCTAGCAAACCATTGACACAGCCTTCACATGTCACCGCAGGCATGTTTTCAGAGGCCTCCTGTGCCCACTGCTGCATCCTATTTGTTAAAAAAAAAAAAAATTCTCGAGTCATGACTATGTTCTTGGGGACAGCCCTTGGTAAGGCTGAGAACACCAGGAGATGGGATGACAAGAAGCCACTTTAGAGTCTGTGTTCCACAAGTTGGGAGGTGGAAATTCTGCTTTGGTATAAAGTGTGGCATATAACAACCAGTACAATCAGGCTGGAAGAGAAGTCTGGACTCAGACCATGGAGTGGGGAGGGAATGGCCTGCTCTGAAGTTGGACATTATTTTATGTGCAAGAGGAGAGCTTGGTATTATGTTTGAACAGGGCAGAAAAATGAATGGAACTAGGCTTCAGAAAAATGTAATTGGGAAATGGCTTCTAAAATGAATAAGGAGAGAAAAGAGTAGGCTTAGGGGAAATGTGAATAATTTCTTAACTTGTTGAAAGAATGAATTAAATTATGAGTATTAGTGGAGAATATGTGGAAAATTCTGAAAGAGATGAGAACACCAGACCACCTGACCTGACTCTTGAGAAATCTGTATGCAGGTCAGGAAGCAACAGTTAGAACTGAACATGGAACAACAGACTGGTTCCAAATAAGAAAATGAGTACATCAAGGCTGTATATTGTCACCTTGCTTATTTAACTTATAGGCAGAGTACATCATGAGAAATGCTGGGTTGGAGGAAGCACAAGCTGGAATCAAGATTGCTGGGAGAAATATCAATAACCTCAGATATGCAGATGACACCACCCTTATGGCAGAAGGTGAAGAAGAACTAAAGAACTTCTTGATGAAAGTGAAAGAGGGTGAAAAAGTTGGCTTAAAGCTCAACATTCAGAAAACTAAGATCATGGCATCTGGTCCCATCCCTTCATGGCAAATAGATGGAGAAACAGTGACAGACTTAATTTTGGGGAGCTCCAAAATCACTGCAGATGGTGACTGCAGCCATGAAATTAAAAGATGCTTGCTCCTGGGAAGAAAAGTTATGACCAACCTAGACAGCTTATTAAAAAGAAGAGACATTACTTTGCCAACAAAGATCCATCTAGTTAAGGCTATGTTTTTTCCAGTGGTCATGTATGGATGTGAGTTGGACTATAAAGAAACCTGAGCACTGAAGAATTCATGCTTTTGAGCTGTGATGTTGGAGAAGAAAGACTCTTGAGAGTGCCTTGGACTGCAAGGAGATCCAACCAGTCCATCCTAAAGGAGAGCAGTCCTGGATATTTATTGGAAGGACTGATGTTGAAGCTGAAACTGCAATACTTTGGCCACTTGATGTGAAGACCTGACTCATTTGAAAAGGCCCCGATGCTGGGAAAGACTGAAGGCAGAAGGAGAAGGGGACGGCAGAGGATGAGATGGTTGGATGGCATCACCAACTCAATGGACATGAGTTTGAGTGAACTCTGGGAGTTGGTGACAGACAGGGAGGCCCAGCGTGCTGCAGTCCATGGGGTCGCAAAGAGTCAGACATGACTGAGTGACTGAACTGAACTGAAAATGACTACAGATTCAGAATTTTAAACTTTAGTCTGTTAAAAAGGAGACATGGGCTCTGAGATGCTCAGTGGTGGGAGTGAGTCCCCCATGATACTTTACTGGGAAGGGAAGATAGACTGTGCACCTATTAATTAGGATCTTCCAGAGGCTATATACTTTAAAGGATTTGTAGAAGCTTAACTCTGCCCAATACTCTCAATTGAGAAATGGGAACCTAAATGGGAAAAAATTGGAAAGAGAATAGATACATTTATAACTGAATCACTTTGCTATAAAAACAAAACTAACACAGCATTGTTAATCAACTGTGCTCCAAGACAAAATAAAAGTTAAAAAACATTAGAAAAATAAAAATATCGATAGTAGTTGGTCTAGAAAAATATTGGGTAATGTATTATTTCATAGAGAATTTTATCTTTCATTTGATAACTACTGACAAAGGACACTATCAAAATAATATAAAAATAAGGAAATAAGTCCATAGGAAATATTATTTTGTATGTGCATCCTATAAAAAAAATGCAATTCTGGATAAGGAAGAGTACGATGTGGAAATAAACAGACTTTAACAACAAAGGGACATCAGAAAAAGAAAAATAATTGATATTTTAATCCCAGGTGACTAAGGGATTAGTGATAGCTAGAATAATAAGAGATATTGCAAAGGGGCTAGCTTTTAAGGCTAAATGGGGAAAAAAATAGTTTGCATGTATTGAATTTAGAGTCTACTTAGAACTGTGAGTGAAGATGTGAAATGCATGGCAGAGCCTGCGGACCAGCAAACTCTGCCGAGTCACCAGGTCAAAGGTGGTTGCTGAGTGTGCAAGAGAGGGCGAGGGTGCCCAGGGGGTGGTGTGATGTAGAGACTAGTGTTCACACACATCTTTATAAAGAGTCTGCATTTCAGAGATGTAACAGGATAGCAGAATTGGGAGAATTTGAGAGAAAGGAACATAGTGGTCATGAAGTTAATTAAGAGAGAAAAGCCACAGGAACACCCAAACCTGGAAAGGTACCTTGAAGGAGACAGTTTAAATAAGAATTGCAATCACACACCCTTGAACACACAGGAAAATAATCTTGGAAGCAAGTCACATGTAAAGTAACAAGGAGTGGCTCCAGAGCATGGTGAATCAGGGGTGCCCTGTATCAAGTCATAGACTTGAAAAGTACATTAGGTAAAACAGTGTCCATGTAGAAAACACCCTTGAAACTTTAATATCTACAGGATGCCACTTTGTGATCTCTGGTCCAAAATAAGAAATGATTCAGAGAGGAGAACTATGAAGGATTTGAAGCATATCCTTGGTTTAAAAATACTTATTGGAATAGAGTTGTTTTACAATGTTGTATTAGTTTCTGTCGTGCAGCAAGTGAGTCAGCTGTGCAAATACACACATCCCTTCTTTTTTGGATCTCCTTCCCATTTAGCTCACTGCAGAGCCCTGCCCAGAGTTCCCTGTGCTGTGCAGCAGGCTCCCATCAGTCACCTACCTTATACACAGTATCAGTAGTGAGTATTTGTCAGTTTCCATCTCCCAGCTCTTCCCACCCCCCTTTACAGCCCTTGAGGTCCACATACTTTTTTTCTCTATAATATCACTGATTTTGAAATTAAGAGGTCATTGGTTATCTTAGATATAGTTCATTGATCAGTGAAGGCGGAAACCAAAGTATAAGACTTAAGGAGAAAATAGATGGTCAGGAAGCAAAAACTTTGTCCTGTTTTGTCAGCAACTTAAGACTGGGGAAAAAATGCCTCAAGAAGTTGCAAGGGCAGCCCGGGGGGAGGTCGTAGCCGGCCGCGGGCCACAGGAGAGCGACAAGACTAACCGGCAGTGTCCCAGTTAGGGGCAACACAGAGTTGCGTGAGGCCAACCCTAATCAGAACTGTGAACTGGAAACTCCAGCGCTGAACTGACAGCGGTGCCCAAGGAGGAGAGTGCAACCACGCCTAGGGGCTGGCATTTGCTGTTTCCAGAGACGGCAAAAGATGCCCTCCATCTGTCTTGCTGGTCTCCCCAGGGCTGTACACACCACTCAGGGGTTGTAAATCCATTGTTACGGGGTTTCAGCTGCTTTACAGCATTGCGGTAGTTTCTACCATGCATTAAAGTGGATCAGCTGTGCGTAGACACGTCTCCTCTTTGTGGATTTCCCGTTAGGTCCCCACAGGGGGCTCTCAGCACTGAGAGTTCCCCACGACACAGTCGGCTCTCCCTGGGCATCTCTTTTACACATAATATCAATAGTCTATTCGGGTCAGTCTCAGCCTTGCAATTCATCCCAGCCCCTCTCCTGCTTGCTGTCCATGGCCTTGTTCTCCATTTCTGCTTTGCAGATAGGAGTGTGTATACTGTTTTCCTAGATTCCACACATATGTGCTAATATATGATGTGGGCTTTTCTCTTTCCGGCTCCTTTCCCCCTGTGTGTGAGTCTCTGGGTCCATCCCTGCCTCTACAAGTGACCTGGCTTCCCTCCCTCCTCCGGCTGAGCAGTGCTCCGTTGCATGTATGTATCACATCTTCTTGACCCATCCCTCTGCTGGTGGGCGCTTAGGTCGCTTCCACGTCCTGGCTGCTGTGAATCGAGCTACAGTGGACACAGATTTTCGGATGAATTACTAACCTTTGAAAGGTGGAGGGAAGTTTGCTCAGTGGGTTACAGTTTGACCAACTCTTTGAGTGCCCGGGTGTCTGGGCCTGTATTTTGAGGAGACGAGCGTCAGGCATGGTTGTGTTCTGAATGTCAGAAGCCTTGGTGAAGGATCTGCGTTCCAAAAACAAGAGGGATCTTGAGAGAATCGGGGCCGGGGACAGGACGGAGGGGCTGCAACCAGGGCCACAGGAGAAGGGGTCAGCTGTGGAGACCACGCACTTCTTCTAATTCTGGACGGAGAGAGGAACGTGAGCATGGGGACGGAGACGTGGCTGGAGTGGAGCAGAGATGCATCCGCCAGGCTGTTACAGGAAACCTCTGGGCTTTGCACATCAGGATCAGCACATAAAGTCTTGGAAATGGGTGGATCACAGACTGTCTGTGCACGCCCCTGTTGGTTTCGCGATTTTGCCCTGATGAAAGATGTGTGGTTGTACTGAGAAAGAACAGTGACCCACGCGTCCCAGTTCACCTGGATGATTTCGTGTTCTTTGCTTAGATTTAGTCATTCAGCACAGATTGATGGAGGTCCTGCCGTACTCCACATGGCACATTTACTTTTATCTTGATTTTTATGACCGGAAAAGTAATGTTTGCTCCTTGTGAAAACCGTAACAGAAGAAAATGAACCTGTATTCTTTAACCAGCCAAGTCTTGCTTGACTTTGTAACGTGAGGAAGGGCCTCCACCGCAGCTAGCTCCACAGGCAAACGTGCTAAGTCACTGCGGGTGTGTCCAACTCTTTGCAGCTCCTTGGACTGCAGCCCATCAAGCTCCTGTGTCCATGGGATTCTCCAGGGAAGAATATGGAGCGGGTTGCCATGCCCTCCTCCAGGGGCTCTTCCCAGCCCAGGACTCAAACCTGCATTTCTTATGTCTCCTGCATTGGCAGGTGGATTCCTTACTCCTAGCACCAACACAGGCAAGCAAACAGACACGACTCTTGCCTGTGAAACTTGTAATCTAGTGGGAGAGATTAAATTCTTCCCACGTTTTCTCCATCAGCCCCCGAACCCAGGTTAACACTCCATAGTTCTGTGTGTGTGTTGCCAACTGTTTTTCAGATGTATCACACCTGGAAGACTCTATCACACTCTGACAGCCACATTTTTCTTCTTCACTAAGTGGAGATTAGGTTTGTTTCATGCTGTATTCAGAGACTAATTTTAAGTTTTCAGACAAGATGGCCCAAAAAGGGTGGCAGAGAAGGATCTTAGTGCTACAATGGATTTCAAAGGTGATCCTTCTCCTTATAATCAATCCTTCCTTAAAATTTTCTCTTTCAAAGCTATATAATTGAAAAGGTGGGTTTACATGACATAAACACATTCATTAATTTATTCCATCACATTTGAGAGCCTACTTGGAGCAAGATGATATTCTAACTACAGTTCACTCACCAAAGCAAATTTCCATGAAAACCTAATTTTTCAGGAACAAACAAAACCTGCAGAGAAAAGCTAATAATAAAGAGTATTGTGAAATCAGTATGTTTCAGGTTAAAAAAAGAAAATTAGAATTCAGAAAGGGAAAAGAAGGCGAAGCAGAAAGGACACACCAGCTGATTTGAAGGGCGGGCAGATTTCCCATTACTTCTGGCTGTGGGCAGATACTAACTCCCTGGCTTTATTCTCATATATTGAGATGGTGACTGTCTTAGTGGAACATCAGTTTTTATAGTCTGCTGTTGATCTCTGTGGGGAGAAAGGGATTTGTACATTGGAGTGCATAAGTGAATGGTTGCAAGATGATAGAGTTTTACAAACGTGTTTATTTTCAGTTGCTGTAACCCTTCTATTCTTTATTTTCATTCAACTCCCGTGAATTTTTTTAAAGCCTCAGCTATAGGAATCTGCTCAGAGAATGTGTCATGTGTGATTTTGCTTACTCTTCTATAGAGGGATGTAAGAAATAACCACAGAGGACGTCACTATAATTTTTGGCAAGGCAGTAATAACCTAGAGATGCAGAATAGAACTCAGCTACCCATGGTTCGATAGAGAATGAGCTAGGAGTACACCCTTTTTTAATGATTGTTTAAAGTGCAGACTCTTTTTAACGTCTTTATTGCATTTGTCACAATATTGCTTCTGTTTTTTATGGTTTGGTGTTTGGCCACAAGGCAGGTGGGGTCTCAGCTCCCCAACCAGGGACTGAACCGGCACCCCCTGCATTGGAAGAGAAAGTCTTAACCACTGGACCACCAGGCAAGTCCCAGGAGTACTCCATTTTCATGGTATTTCTATCTCCAGCACTCAAAAGCGGACCGACTCTGCAACTTCCTCCCTTTTTGTATTTCCTCAGACTGCCGTGTATCAGTTCAGTCGCTCAGTTGTGTCCGATTCTTTGCGACCCCATGAATCGCAGCACGCCAGGCCTCCCTGCCCATCACCATCTCCCGGAGTTCACTCAGACTCACGTCCATCAAGTCAGTGATGCCATCCAGCCATCTCATCCTCTGTTGCCCCCTTCTCCTCCTGCCCCCAATCCCTCCCAGCATCAGAGTCTTTTCCAATGAGTGTTTGCCATGAGTCTTCTCATGAGGTGGCCAAAGGGCTGGAGTTTCAGCTTCAGCATCATTCTTTCCTAAAGAAATTCCAGGGCTAATCTCCTTCAGAATGGACTGGTTGGAACTCTTTGTAGTCCAAGGGACTCTCAAGAGTCTTCTCCAACACCACAGCTCATAAGCATCAATTCTTTGGTGCTCAGCTTTCGTCACAGTCCAATTCTCACATCCATACATCAACACTGGTAAAACCATAGCCTTGACTAGATGGACCTTTGTTGGCAAAGTAATGTCTCTGCTTTTCAATATGCTATCTAGGTTGATCATAACTTTCCTTCCAAGGAGTAAGGGTCTTTTAATTTCATGGCTGAAATCACCATCTGTAGTGATTTTGCAGTCCCCCCAAAATAAAGTCTCTTGCTATTTCCACTGTTTCCCCATCTATTTCCCATGAAGTGATGAGACCAGTTGCCATAATCTTCATTTTCTGCATGTTGAGCTTTAAGCCAACTTTTTTCACTCTCCTCTTTCACTTTTATCAAGAGGCTCTTTAGTTCTTCTTTGATTTTTGCCATAAGGGTGGTGTCATGTGCATGTCTGAGGTTATTGATATTTCTCCCGGCAATCTTGATTCCAGCTTGTGTTTCTTCCAGCCAGCGTTTCTCATGATGTACTCTGCATGTAAGTTAAATAAGCAGGGTGACAATATACGGCCTTGACGTACTCCTTTTCCTATTTGGAACCAGTCTATTGTTCCATATCCAGTTCTAACTGTTGCTTCCTGACCTTCATATAGGTTTCTGAAGAGGCAGGTCAGGTGGTTTGGTATTCCCATCTCTTGAAGAATTTTCCACAGTTTATTATGATCCACACAGTCAAAGGCTTTGGCATAGTCCATAAAGCAGAAGCAGATGTTTTTCTGGAACTCTCTTGTTTTTTTGATGATCCAGTGGATGTTGGCAATTTGATCTCTGGTTCCTTTGCCTTTTCTAAAACCAGCTTGAACATCTGGAAGTTCACGGTTCACATATTGCTGAAGCCTGGCTTGGGGAATTTTGAGCATCACTTTACTAGCATGTGAGATGAGTGCAATTGTGCGGCAGTTTGAGCATTCTTTGGCATTGCCTTTTTTGGGATTGGAATGAAAATTGACCTTTTCCAGTCCTGTGGCCACTGCTGAGTTTTCCAAATTTGCTGGCATATTGAGTGCAGCACTTTCACAGCATCATCTTCCAGGATGTGAAACAGCTCCACTGGAATTCCATCACCTCCACTAGCTTTGTTCATAGTGATGCTTTCTAAAGCCCACTTGACTTCATATTCCAGGATGTCTGGCTCTAGGTGAGTGATCATACCATCGTGATTATCTGGGTCGTGAAGATATTTTTTTGTACAGTTCTTCTGTGTATTCTTGCTACCTCTTCTTAATATCTTCTGCTTCTGTTAGGTCCATACAATTTTTGTCCCTTATCGAGCCCATCTTTGCATGAAATGTTCCCTTGGTATCTCTAATTTTCTTGAAGAGATCTCTAGTCTTTCCCATTCTGTTGTTTTTCTCTGTTTCTTTGCATTGATCGCTGAGGAAGGCTTTTTCATCTCTTCCTGCTATTCTCTGGAACTCTGCACTCGGATGCTTATGTCTTCCCTTTTCTATGCTGCCACGTATACTATAGAATGAAATGGAACGCCTGTGCTTCTTGGGCTGCCCAGGTGGCATTCGTGGTAAAGACCTTGCCTGCCACTGCAGGAGACACAAGAGACACGGGTTTGATGGATCCCTGGGTTGGGAAGATCCCTGGAGAGGGAAGTGGCGACCCACTCCAGTATTCTTGCCTGGAGAATCCCATGGATGGAGGGGCCTGGCGGGCTGCAGGCCGCGGGCTCGCCAGGAGCTGGACACGGCTGCAGCGACTGAGCAGGGCGCATGCGGGGCTAACTCAGGTTGCTGCCGTGAGCCCAGGGTTCTGAGGCTATCAAGGCTAAGTGCTTCAGCGTTCAACCCGCAGGAGCTCAGCAAACATGCGCTGAGTACCCGGTGTTAGGGCTGTAATTCAGGAAGTTCTCCTGGTGGGTGCTCTACGAGGTGGATTAAATACAGAAGGACAGAAGGGGCTGCCTCTTTGCTGGGCAGGGATGTTTGATGTCACATAATTTCTTTACCTGGTGCTCAAAAACCTCGTTGACCTTTACCATCCTTTCGAAGGAAAATCAAGAGGAAAAACCAAGACGAAAAAGAGCCAAAGAAACACATGACTTCAGAAACTTTCCCCTGTGGTCAGGTTCACATCGCCACGAATCTGTAAACAGAGCTAAGTGTTTTGGTTGTGTTTGTTGCCAATGGAGAGCTCCATATGTGGCGGGGGGTGGGGGGGGTGGAGTTTTACCCCAAAGTGTTTTCCGAAGGAATCTGGGGGACCTTTGAGGGTGCTGCCCCCATTTCTCCAGGGGAACACGCTGAGTTGTTCCTGTATAGAAGGACAAGAGGCACAAAGAGCCTCCCGTTTCAGGGCCCCCCCGCTCCCAACAAGATTGGGGTTGTCCTCAGGTCCAGGGGGACTTAATATGCCTTCAGAAGTATCCACAAAATGGCATCTCACCCTGTCAGTGTTTGAAGAGCACTGTCTCGGGGACAGCGAGATGTGGTCTCTGGGATCGGATGTTCCCTCACCTGGCTGCTGACGAATTCACACTGATGTGTACGAGGCTTTTGGGAGAGGACAGCAAGGTGTGCAGGAAAACAGGGGAGGAAGGGGTGTGTGTGTGAGAGAACCTGTGTCTCTGTGTGTTCCCAGAGACACACTTTCAAGTGAGTAAGCAGAATATGCAGTGTTTCAGAGGCAGGTGAGGTCCACTGGGAAGACAGGTCACGAGGTCACGCTCTGTTACAGCTGGAACGTGAGCTGTAAGTGGCGGAGCCTGAAGTGAAGGGTGAGGCAACCAGGGAGGACGCAGACCTTGCTCCATAAACACGGCTAATGTGGCAGATGTGCGCAGACATGAGGGGACCTGGATCCACGAGACTGTGGGTTTTTCAAGAAAAAACTTATTGGCGTCCCATTGCTCTACAATGCTGTGCGCTGGCTTCCGCTGCAGAGCCACGTGAGTCAGCTATATAAACGAACACGTAGACATATATGCCCTCTTACTTGGATTTCCTTCCCAATGAGGCCATCTCGGAGCACTGAGGGGCTCTCCGTGTGCTGCACAGCAGGTTCTAATTGGTTATCTATGTATCACAGTATCAGTAGAGGATACACTTCAATCCCAGGCTCCTTGTTTTCTACAGCTGCTTTGCAAAAAAGGCCAAGCATGGAAGCAGCCTAGTGTCCACGAGCAGAAGAATGGGCAAGGAAGATGTGATACATCTACGCAAGGGACTATTACTCAGCGATAAAGGAATGAGCTTGTGCCTTTTGCAGAAATGTGGATCAACCTAAAGGCCATCATACAGAGTGAGGTTAAGTCAGGAAGAGCAAAACAAGCATTGTATTTTAACATGCATATGAGGACTATAGAGAAATGGGACAGATGAACCCATTTGCAAAGCAGAGATTGTGGTTTTGAAACAGTCCAGCCACATGGCACAGTGGGGGTTGAAAGTCTACAGAAAGACGGCTCTGGTTCTGACCCTGGTTCCATCCCTGACCATCTCTGTGACATTTAGAAAGTTCCTGCAACTCAGTCTCCTGACCTTTAAACGGGGGAAACAATGCAGATAAGAGATGACTGTATTAAATGAATTAACAAGTGCAAATGATCAGGGCGTGGCCTGCCTGCCCTCCTATGTGAATGCTGCCATTTATGACCATTACACTTCTAAGTTCTGGAGAAGGGAATAGAAACCCCCTCCAGGACTCTTGCCTGGAGAATTCCATAGACAGAGAAGCCTGGTGGGCTCCATGGGTCACAAAGAGTCAGACACGACTGAGCTACTAACACACAAACACATACTTTGAGTTGGTAGCAAAAATGTGAAAAGAGAAAAAAAATCCATCTGACTCTGAGACATCCTGATTATCTCTCATACCATGGAGAAGAGTTTATTTTTTTAAAAACGAAAAAAAAGGTTCACCCAGACCCTCTTTAGTAAAACCAAAGAAAGAGAAAAAGAGAAAAAACAAACGCTCAGCACTTAATGGACTAATCCTGCTCTACTCCAGAGCCAGGTAAAGCATGTCCATTTTAAAGCGGCTAAAATAGGCCCTCTTGCTTGCTTGCTTGCTTTCATTCTTTTTTAGAATGCCATGCCCTAAACCCAAGAGCCCAATTCTGCTTGAGAACTGTTCTAAAATATGACCCATTTTTTAAAGTTTCATATTTTATTATTTATCCCCTTGGAGCTCCCAACTTTCAAATAAAAGTGAATGTATTTCTTTTAAATAAGAGGAGGTCTGTGCTGGGCACGCATCTCGACTCTGCTAGTACCAAGGGAATTTTTTTTTTCAAAGCAGCAGCTTATGTTCAGCCAGTGCCAAACGGAACTTAAAGCTCAAAGAGTTTGACTAAATTTAGAAACCACAATGTTCAAGTGGTTCTAAATTTGACAAAGCCGCCTAGAAGCTAACCAAAATTGTGTATAAAATGATCTTGGCTATCGTACAGCAGAGAGGACAAGATATTATTATCCCTAAATTTAGGAAAAATCAGGTCTATAGCTAACTACAACAAATTAAGGTTGAAATATAAAACAAATGTGTTGATATTCCAGAATAAAGAGAGAGCCTCTGAAATATTCTCAGTGATTTTTCTAGTAGGTTAAGAAGTAGAAAATATTGAAAACAGTAATCAAATCAAGAGGGGAAGAAGAAAACTGTTTATACGAAGTCTCTACGGCAGCGATTCCAGTCTGTGTTTCGATACTGACATGATCAGCTGGTGTTTGGGGCGCTTCATAATACAGAAGTTGAGTGGGGACTCCCCTGTCTGTCCAGTGTTGAAGACTTTGCCTTCCTATGCAGAGGGTGTGGGTTTGATCCCCGGCTAGGGACAAAAGATCTGACTTATCTTGGGGCCAAAAACCAAAACATAAAACAGAAACAATATTGTAAAAAATTCAATAAAGATTTCAAAAAAAGGTACACATCAAAAAACCTTTAAAAAACTAAGTTGAATTGTACACCTACCCCACTTATCATTTCTGCATATTTCATATACAATCCTGGGGCTTCCCAGGTACCTCAGTGATAAAGAACCCACCTGCCAGTACAGGAGACGTAAGAGACACAGGTTTGATCTCTGGATCGGGAAGATCCCCTGGAGTAGGAAATGGCACCCCATTCCAGGATTCTTGCCTGGAAAATTCCATGGACAGAGGAGCCTGGCGGACTACAGTCCATGGGGTCACAGAGAGTCACAACTGAGTCACTGAGCACACACACACACTGAACACTGATGTGCTATAAAATTCATTTAGTCTTTTTACATTTAATTATTTTTAATATTTTGCCTGAAATTCTCAATTCTTGAAAGTATGTTTTATTCCCTGAACCCACTTTTGCTGCATTCATAATGCTACCATCCAGTACCCTAATGAAAATCTACCTTTTTTTTTTCCCCCAAGGCATAAATTTCAGGCTAAATCAGGGAAAGGCAGCTTAACCACTGACATACTGGTAGCACATTATGATGGAAACACAATTCCCTTTGAGAAATGGCGAACCACGTAAATGCAAATAATGTAATTTTCAGTTGTATTGCAAAGGAAAATGTAGGATGTGGCAGCCATTAAGGTTTTCCAACAGTGAAATGAGAGGCCTGTAAAAATAACGGCAGTTCTGAACGTTACTAACGTGGAAGCTAAGTTAATTTAGACTTAAGTCAAAGGTGACAGTAATGTATTTTCTGATAGGAAGAAGCTGGCTGTGTTTCTACTGTTTTATGGTCTGAACCAACCTTTAAAAAAGCGACTTTGTCTTCACTGTGTGCTCCCTAACTCTTTAACACTAGCATCAAATACTACTCCTAATTTTCCTGGGTCCCCTATTGAGATAAGGGGTTCCTCCTCAATTCAAAATTCCTATGCCTTGGAACTCAGAAACAAACATCATCAATAGAAACTGAATTTTTAAATAATGACTCTTTTCAAAATTAGATTATTTCTGATGAGTGCAATTTCTGATTTTTATAACATGCCAACTAAAATTCAAATGGAGACGTCAAAAGGTTTACAACTCCCCTGCAACCTCCCTAAGTGTATGTGAGACATTGAAACCAATGAAATTTAAGACCAGAAAGACTTGGTTTTATTTCATGGAATGGGAAAACTGAAACCCTAAAGTTTCTAGTATGCATCCACTTCTGAAAATAATTTATTGAACGTTCCATGAACATTAATTCACCAATAAATCAAGTTTGGATCATAAATTTGTACTGGAAACAGGACCCAGTCTCTGTTTTCTGGTGATTATTCATCTCTAGGTTTATCATGCTATATTTGAATCTGCCTAAATTAAATCATCCTGAATAATTGAAGGTAATTGAAAACCATTCTTTACTGCCTTATGGGTAGGTAGAAACATTTTATTTTAGGATTAAGAAAAGTATGTGGATATTTTACTTGTTATAGCGTAATTCATTTTCATTATAAGGACTTAGAATATGTAGATAAACACAATAACGACAATATGTCCAGAGACAACTACCTTAATATATTTTGAGGAAGTATAATTTTATTCATGTTTATAATCTGATTTGTGTTTATCCAATGTATCTGGCAGGATCCAGTCAGGAGAGGGGAGCCACACATTGACCTGAACAGGAAATGTTTTAGTGTCGTTGGTAACTGGAGCAGCGGATTGGAGCAATGAGAGATTCGCTAATAGACAGTGAAGGAATCGCAGTGTGAGGAGACCGGGTGCAAGGAACAGGGGGTGAGATGGAGCCGGACGCCGACCACACCGGGACCCCAGGCGCCCTGCCACGGCCCAGCAGGGGCCAGCGGAGCAGCGGGCCTTCAGCCACTGCGGCACCAGGTGCAGAAGAGCAAGGCCTGTTGAGTGACTGAGTGAGTGCACCAGCCTCACCTCCCTTCGCTGGCATTTCCTATCAACCTCTAACAGAGGAGCGTGTTTCCCCTTGGCAGTGCTTCCCAATCTACACTCTCTTTCTGGGCTTTCTCAACTCCCATGGCAATAGAATCTTAGTAAAATGAAGGAAATAACTGAGTGGAATTTCCAATAGTTCAAAAATATGAATCTCTAGTTTTCCTCACAGCTAGGATGGTACCTAGCATGTTGATGGCACTCAATGGATAATTGTTGAATAAATAACTGAAAATGTGGCTGATGAGCCAATATAATAAATATACATTCAAAAATACATTACTGCTGTGACCTCCCTGGTAGCTAAGACTCCTGGCTTCCAATGCAGGGGGCACAGGTTCACTCCCTGGTTGGGGAAGTTATGAATGTCATGTGGACAAAACAAAGACACAGAAAAGATTAGCTTTAACAAAAAATGCATTATTGTGAAATATTAGGACACTGGCTTTCAAAAGATGATACTAAAACTTCTAGGGAGATAAGCTGGATGACCTATAGTGAGAACGCACTTCAGTCCACTTGCTCAGTAGTGTCTGACTCTTTGCAACCTGTTGGACTGCAACACACCAGGCCTCCCTGTCCATCACCAGCTCCCAGAGCCTACTCAAACTCATGTCCATCACCTGGTGATGCTGTCCAACCACCTCACCCTTTGTTGGACAAAACAAAGACACAGAAAAGATTAGCTTTAACAAAAAATGCATTATTGTGAAATATTAGGACACTGGCTTTCAAAAGATGATACTAAAACTTCTAGGGAGATAAGCTGGATGACCTATAGTGAGAACGCACTTCAGTCCACTTGCTCAGTAGTGTCTGACTCTTTGCAACCTGTTGGACTGCAACACACCAGGCCTCCCTGTCCATCACCAGCTCCCAGAGCCTACTCAAACTCATGTCCATCACCTTGGTGATGCTGTCCAACCACCTCACCCTTTGTTGTCCCCTTCTCCTTCCACCTTCAAACTTTCCCAGCATCAGGGTCTTTTCCAATGAGCCAGTTCTTCACATCAGGTGGCTGAAGTATTGGAGTTTCAGCTTCAGCATCAGTCCTTCCAATGAGTATTCAGGACTGATCTCCTTCAGAATGGACTGGTTGGATGTCCTTGCAGTCCAAGGGACTCTCAAGAGTCTTCTCCAACACCACAGTTCAGAAGCATCAATTCTTCGGTGCTCAGCCTTCTTCACAGTCCAACTCTCACATCCATACGTGACTACTGGAAAAACCATAGCTTTGTTTACAGATCTTTGTCGGTAAAGTAATGTCTGCTTTTTAATATAACTTTCCTTCCAAGGAGTAAGCGTCTTCTAATTTCATGGCTTCAATCATCATCTGCAGTGATTTTGGAGCCCTAAAAATAAAGTCTCTCACTGTTTCCATTGTTTTCCCCATCTATTTGCCAGAAAGTGATGAGACAGATGCCTCAATCTTAATTTTCTGAATGTTGAGTTTTAAGCCAGCTTTTTCACTCTCCTCTTTCACTTTCATCAAGAGGCTTTTTAGTTCCTCTTGACTTTCTGCCATAAGGGTGGTGTCATCTGCATATCTGAGGTGATTGATATTTCTTCCAGCAATCTTGATTCCAGCTTGTGCTTCATCCAGCCTGGCATTTCGCATGATGTACTCTACATATAAATTAAATAAGCAGGGTGACAATATACTCCTTTTCCTATTTGGAACCAGTCTGTTGTTCCATGTCTAGTTCTAACTGTTGCTTCTTGACCTGCATACAGATTTCTCAGGGGGCAGGTCAGGTGGTCTAGTATTCCCATCTCCTTTAGAATGTTCCACAGTTTGTTGTGATCCACACAGTCAATAAAACAAAAGGAGATGCTTTCTGGAACTCTCTTGCTTTTTTGATGATCCGGTGGATGTTGGCAATTTGATCTGTGGTTCCTCTGTCTTTTCTAAATCCAGCTTGAGCATCTGGAAGTTCATGGTTCATGAACTGTTGAAGCCTGGCTTGGAGAATCTTGAGAATTACTTTGCTAGTGTGTGAGATGAGTGCAATTGTGCAGTAGTTTGAACATTCTTTGACATTGCCTTTCTTTGGGATTGGAATGAAAACTGTCCTTTCCTAGTCCTGTGGCCACTACTGATAATGAGAACTGGAACATAACATTTCAACTTCTGAAGGAAAATTTATTTTACTCTAGAATCTGATGGTTCAATAAGAAAAAAATAGAGGAGAAGGTTAAATAAATCTAACTTCAGATGTGTTTTGCTGTGCTTAGTTACTCACTTGTGTTCGAAATCTTTGCAACCCCATGGACTTTAGCTGGCCAGGCTCTTCTGTCCATGGAATTCACCCGTTAAGAATACTGAAGTGGGTTGCCATGCCCTTCTCCAGGGGAATTTCTTGGCTCTGAAATTGAACTGAGGTCTCCAGCATTGCAGGTGGATTCATTACTAGCTAAACTACTAGGGAAGCCCAACTTCAGATGTATTAGATCTCAAATTATGTACATAGGAAAGATACCTTCATGGAAGATATAGTTCAACAAAATAATGGAATAAATACATGAAGACATATAAGCCAGAAAAAATGGTTCCACAATAGGGAGAAGATAAGAATTCCTTGGATAATGATGAAGGGAAATCCCAAGGAAGCAGACGTGCTAAAGGCTTAGAAGCTCCCAGTCTATATATCATGAACACCAAGGATCCCAGAATGAATATAAACCCCTCAAAAGGAACTGATAAATTAATAATAAATCACTGGATGGGATCCACCATAGGCAAACAGAAAACAGTGTTTGTTGGTGTGTTAGTTTGGGGCATGTAGCAATGTAAGAAAAAGAAAAGACACTTATTACCTCCAAGAAAAACAAAGAGACATTTAAGGAAGAGTGCAGATCTTAGTAAAGTACCTTGGTCAGAAGACAACAATTCTATTTAAAAAAAAAAAAAAAAGTGTGTCAGGGGAACTGAGGTTTAAATAAAAATTGTGATGTAATTTCTATTGCAAGTCAGAAAGGAGTAGTGCACATTTGGTATCATGATGCAAAAGTGCTAATTTAAAAAATCTCTTGATAAAAGTGAAAGAGGAAAGCAAAAGAGTTGGCTTAAAGCTCAACATTCAGAAAACGAAGATCATGGCATCCAGTCCCATCACTTCATGGGAAATAGATGGGGCAACAGTGTCAAACTTTATCTTTTTGGGCTCCAAAATTACTGCAGATGGTGATTGAAGCCATGAAATTAAAAGACGCTTACTCCTTGGAAGAAAAGTTATGACCAACCTAGATAGTATATTCACAAGTAGAGACATTACTTTGCTGACTAAGTAATCTTAGTAAATCTAGTCAAGGCTATGGTTTTTCCTGTGGTCATGTATGGATGTGAGAGTTGAACTGTGAAGAAGGCTGAACGCCGAAGAATTGATGCTTTTGAACTGTGGTGTTGGAGAAGACTCTTGAGAGTCCCTTGGACTGCAAGGAAATCCAACCAGTCCATTCTGAAGGAGATGAGCCCTGGGATTTCTTTGGAAGGACTGATGCTAAAGCTGAAACTCCAGTACTTTGGCCGCCTCATGGTAAGAGTTGACTCATTGGAAAAGACTCTGATGCTGGGAGGGATTGGGGGCAGGAGGAGAAGGGGACGGCAGAGGATAAGATGGCTGGATGGCATCACGGACTTGATGGACGTGAGTCTGAGTGAACTCTGGGAGATGGTGATGGACAGGGAGGCCTGGAGTGCTGCTATTCATGGGGTTGCAAAGAGTCAGACATGACTGAGCGACTGAACTGAACTGATAGGAAGTCATCGACAGCAGTGCTGCCTAATATTTAGTGATAAGGAGGCAGAAGAAAGAAGTAGTGCAATTATTTTCTAAATAATATGTGTTATTTCTAAATAATATGTGTTACCTTTGCACCATGAGAGCGAATGCCCACCTCTCGCCTTTGCCTCCTCTCAATAAAATTATATCACAAATCACAAGGTCGTGTTTTTATTTAAGCCACAGGTGTGTGCTTTTGCTTAGTCACTCAGTCCTGCTCAACTCGTTGTGACCCCATGGACTCTGTCCCACCAGGCTCCTCTGTCCATAGGGATTCTCCAGGCAAGAGTACTGGAGTGGGTTGCCATTCTCTTCTCCAGGAGATCCTCCTGCCCAGGGATTGAACCTGGGTCTCCTGCATTGCAGGCAAATTGTTTACTGTCTGAATCACCAGTCAAGCTCAAGAATACTTTAGTCAGAATCCTATCCTGTCTCCAGGGGATGTTCCCGACCCAGGAATCGAACCAGGATCTCCTGCATCGCAGGCAGATTCTTTACCAGTTTAGCTACCCAGGAAACAAACCACAGGAGAGTGTCCCTTTATTCGTGGAGGGGAGAATTCATGTCTTCTGCAGACTTGTCATTCTGTGAAGATGTATCTCAGTGCAGACATAGAGCAGGTAACCCAAGAATTGTTCCTTGACTTTTAAACAAAATATTTAAATATTGTTAAAATGCACACACCTACTTATATTAAGCTAACCTTAAAAATGCATTCCAGGGGCTTCCCCAGTGGTAAAGAAACTATCTGCCACAGCATAAGACGCAGGCTTGATCCCTGATCTGGGAGGATCCCCCATGCTGTGAGGCCACTGAGCCCGTGAGCCACAACTCCAGAGCCTGTGCTCCAGAGCCCAGGAGCCACGACTACAGAGGACGCAAGCCGTAACTACTGAAGCTTGAGAGCCAGGAGCTTGTGCTCCACAGTGAGAGAAGCACACAACCAGAGGCTCATGCACCACGGAGGAAAGCCCACTCGTTGCAACAGGAAAAGCTCAGGCAGCAACAAACCCCAGCACAACCAAAAATAAATCAATGATTTAAGAATGCATCCCAATGTGCTGCTGCTGCTGCTGCTGAGTCGCTTCTGTCAGGACGGACTCTGTGCGACCCCACAGACGGCAGCCCGCCAGGCTCCCCCGTCCCTGGGATTCTCCAGGCAAGAACACTGGAGTGGGTTGCCATTGCCTTCCCCAGTGCATGAAAGTGAAAAGTAAAAATGAAGTCACTCAGTCGTGTCCGACTCTTAGCGACCCCGTGGACTGCAGCCTACCAGGCTCCTCTGTCCATGGAATTTTCCAGGCGAGGTGCAGATAAATGCTGTTTGATTCCACTCAAACAAGGTACCTAGACTAGTCGGTCCACGGAGTCACAAAGTACATTGGTAGATCCCAGGGGCTGGGATCGGGGGTGGTGAGAAGGGAAACTGGGGAGTCAGTGTTTAATGGGGACACTTTTTCAGTTTAGGAAGATTTTCAGTTTAGGAAGGTGAAAAATTGGGGAGATGGATGATGGTGAGCATTGCACAGCAATGTATAGGTAGGTAGTGCCACTAAGTTGTACAGTTAAATACGGTTAAAATAGTAGACTTTATATTATTTGACTTCTACCAAAATGAAAACATTGTTTTGAATGCATATGCCTCTTCACTGTTAAGTGAATTTCTCAAAGGTATTGGCCAAGATGTTCTGACCAGAAGTATATTTTCTTTCTTGCCATTTGTTAGGAGAAATTCAAGACCCAACAACTAATTGCTTAAGGCACCAAGGTTCTCCTAAAATTATTTCAAGAATATTTATTGTTAAATGCTTTATTCAAAAATAATTAGGAAAGCCCCAGTTAGAATTCCCTGAATACACATTAGAATGAAAAATTATGTACAATAAAAAAATTCAGGGTTTCACTGGAAACCAGAGCAGCTTTTGTATTAGCAAAATAATCCGCTGGATTCCGTGGAAGGCACAGAAGTGAGCGACTTTCCTAATTGTGAGCAGGAGACCTTTCAGCATTAACGCTTGATTATTTTTCTTAACCCTCATCTGTTATCTACGTGTTCGTTCTTTTTAATTTTGTTCACTCTCTACAGTTCAGGCTGATAGTGATCTCCAAATAGGGAGACTTTACTAGATTTCTTCTCCACACTCTATCTTTGTCCTCCAGTAACTTACCAGTTGGCCAAATAAATCAACTTTGAGGTATAAATAAGAATACTTTTTGTAAATGGCCTTAGTTATGGTTTACATGCACCATAATGTTCATCACAGCACCGTTTACAATAGCCAAGACATGGATGCAACCTACACGTACATCGCAGAGGAGCGGATGAAGATGTGTGTGTGTGTATGTGTACACATGCATATATATATATATATATATATATATGAATATTAGCCATAAACACGAAATAATGCCACTTCCAGCAACATGAATGGACCTAAAGAGTTTCATACTGAATGAGAAAAACTTTATGATATCCCTTATCTGAGGAATCTTAAAAGAAATGACACAAATAAACATATCTTCAAAACAGAAACAGAATCACAGATTTAGAAAATGAACTTATGGATTCTGAGGGGAAGAGATAGGGAGTTTGGGATGGACATGTACACAATGCTATACCTAAAATGGATAACCAACAAGGACCTACTACATAGCACAGGGAAGTCCGCTCAGTGCTGTGGGGCAGGCTGGACGGGAGGGCAGTTTGGGAGACACTGGGTGCTTGTCTATGTATGGTCTGAGGCCCTTTGCTGTCCACGTGAAACTATCACAAGATTGTTAATTGGCTATAATCCAGTATAAAATAAAAATAGCTTTTTAAAAAGTTAGAAATAAGAATACGTTCCCACACAGTCCAGTTGGCTTTGCAGTGACAAACGTGTTGATAAAAAGAAACCAAGATGCTCTTCACTTTGAAAACATTTCCCCACCGTGGCTGGATCAAATACAGGCGCAGCAGAAGCAACCGAAGCATGATCTGCTTTTTCCCAAGGCTCTGCCTACCAGTCAGCACCTCTTAAAACAAGCAGGGGCGAATTTTCATTCCACTCATTTTGAAATCTTCTCCAGAAAACCTGAGGAAACAAAGCCAACGTGAAAGGTCAGTGCTGAAAGGAAAATTTAAATGTGTGTTGCTTTTAAAAATTTGGAGTTCCTAGATAATATATAACTCAACATTTCCTAAAATTACTTTTATACTACCTGCTAAAAATGAATAAAATTGGACAACATTTTCAAAAATATGACTGAAAATTATTTCAAATGTGAAAACATTTCAATTACAGAAATTAAGAAATGAGTAGCAAGAAAAGCATATTAACATCAAATATTTATTAGCAGCCACTTCAAATATCTCTGCAATAGTTCTCCTGCTTTATAAGCACCTTCACTGCATACCATCTGCTAATACTTATTTTAATTCATAAAAAAGACTATGTTTAAATTAAAACACAAGTGACTGAATCAGAACAAAAGAGAAAGGACAGGAGAATAAACTGAATAAATTCCAAATATGACTTCTACAGACAGACAATATAAAAGCTATAATCTTAGTTTAAGCCTCACACTCTTTAAACACAGTAATTATAGAACTTCTGCTTGGAACACAGCTTTGCTATTGGATAACATTAATTGCCCTGTAATATTTCCTGACACTCCCCAAAATATGCCCCGCTGATAATAACTCATTCACATTTCAGCACCATTATTAACTTTTAATTTAAACAATCAAGATGGAGACAAGGAATGAATGACCTTGAACAATTACCCTCTCAGTGAACAGAACGTGTTTTGAGCTTTTGTAGAAGGTAACTGCTCTCCTGCAACAGTGAACAGCACAGAGAAGAGTATTCCAGAATAAAGCAAATGCGAACAGGGTGCGGGGCGAGGGGTGGGAATGTATGGCAAAAACCCGAAGCTCCTTCCTTCTCGATATCTTTAGAATATGGATGAAATTGATCCATACATTATGCTTTCTACAGGAAAAAAAAAAAAGCATGAAGTTTCACACCAAAAACAAATCCTCTTTATAATGGAGACAATTCAGTCATGGATAGTCAAGTATCCATTCAAACAGCTATTTCTTCTTTATTTCAACCTGTGAGAACATTTAAGAATCCCATCCACTTAGAGCCAGAAAAAACATTCACTTTTCATAGCAAAATGGTGGGAGTTGAATGAACGGCTCCTCAGGGGGCTCCTTGTGCAAAATATTTTCAACACCGTCTGCCAAGTTCACACCGCCTCCTCCACGCCACCTCCCTGTTTCTCAAGACATTGGAGTTTTTCAAGCAATGCTGTCCTCTCAGCCTTTTCTAATATGGAACGCATTAAGAGAAAACCCATAAATAAATGCTTACATACGCTCGTGAGAAAGAAAGCAGACACCTCAGATTGATCTATTTGCCAACAGGAGGGAGCAGGCACGGCAAAGAGCGAAGACAGCAGAATTCTAAGGCTTAGGGCCAGCCCACGTTCACGCCGCAGCGCCTGGACGGACTGGGGAAAGTGTTCTGGTTTGGTGTAAGCCTGTTAGCAATGCAAGAAGAAAGAACACAGAAAAATGCATTCCGCTTAGTTCAGTTCAGTCGCTCCATCCCGTCCGAATTTTTTGCGACCCCGTGG
>SJYC01130052.1:0-37031 GCA_006408675.1 Madoqua kirkii | reverse complement strand
CCTTGACTTTTAAACAAAATATTTAAATATTGTTAAAATGCACACACCTACTTATATTAAGCTAACCTTAAAAATGCATTCCAGGGGCTTCCCCAGTGGTAAAGAAACTATCTGCCACAGCATAAGACGCAGGCTTGATCCCTGATCTGGGAGGATCCCCCATGCTGTGAGGCCACTGAGCCCGTGAGCCACAACTCCAGAGCCTGTGCTCCAGAGCCCAGGAGCCACGACTACAGAGGACGCAAGCCGTAACTACTGAAGCTTGAGAGCCAGGAGCTTGTGCTCCACAGTGAGAGAAGCCACACAACCAGAGGCTCATGCACCACGGAGGAAAGCCCACTCGTTGCAACAGGAAAAGCTCAGGCAGCAACAAACCCCAGCACAACCAAAAATAAATCAATGATTTAAGAATGCATCCCAATGTGCTGCTGCTGCTGCTGCTGAGTCGCTTCTGTCAGGACGGACTCTGTGCGACCCCACAGACGGCAGCCCGCCAGGCTCCCCCGTCCCTGGGATTCTCCAGGCAAGAACACTGGAGTGGGTTGCCATTGCCTTCCCCAGTGCATGAAAGTGAAAAGTAAAAATGAAGTCACTCAGTCGTGTCCGACTCTTAGCGACCCCGTGGACTGCAGCCTACCAGGCTCCTCTGTCCATGGAATTTTCCAGGCGAGGTGCAGATAAATGCTGTTTGATTCCACTCAAACAAGGTACCTAGACTAGTCAGGTCCACGGAGTCACAAAGTACATTGGTAGATCCCAGGGGCTGGGATCGGGGGTGGTGAGAAGGGAAACTGGGGAGTCAGTGTTTAATGGGGACACTTTTTCAGTTTAGGAAGATTTTCAGTTTAGGAAGGTGAAAAATTGGGGAGATGGATGATGGTGAGCATTGCACAGCAATGTATAGGTAGGTAGTGCCACTAAGTTGTACAGTTAAATACGGTTAAAATAGTAGACTTTATATTATTTGACTTCTACCAAAATGAAAACATTGTTTTGAATGCATATGCCTCTTCACTGTTAAGTGAATTTCTCAAAGGTATTGGCCAAGATGTTCTGACCAGAAGTATATTTTCTTTCTTGCCATTTGTTAGGAGAAATTCAAGACCCAACAACTAATTGCTTAAGGCACCAAGGTTCTCCTAAAATTATTTCAAGAATATTTATTGTTAAATGCTTTATTCAAAAATAATTAGGAAAGCCCCAGTTAGAATTCCCTGAATACACATTAGAATGAAAAATTATGTACAATAAAAAAATTCAGGGTTTCACTGGAAACCAGAGCAGCTTTTGTATTAGCAAAATAATCCGCTGGATTCCGTGGAAGGCACAGAAGTGAGCGACTTTCCTAATTGTGAGCAGGAGACCTTTCAGCATTAACGCTTGATTATTTTTCTTAACCCTCATCTGTTATCTACGTGTTCGTTCTTTTTAATTTTGTTCACTCTCTACAGTTCAGGCTGATAGTGATCTCCAAATAGGGAGACTTTACTAGATTTCTTCTCCACACTCTATCTTTGTCCTCCAGTAACTTACCAGTTGGCCAAATAAATCAACTTTGAGGTATAAATAAGAATACTTTTTGTAAATGGCCTTAGTTATGGTTTACATGCACCATAATGTTCATCACAGCACCGTTTACAATAGCCAAGACATGGATGCAACCTACACGTACATCGCAGAGGAGCGGATGAAGATGTGTGTGTGTGTATGTGTACACATGCATATATATATATATATATATATATATGAATATTAGCCATAAACACGAAATAATGCCACTTCCAGCAACATGAATGGACCTAAAGAGTTTCATACTGAATGAGAAAAACTTTATGATATCCCTTATCTGAGGAATCTTAAAAGAAATGACACAAATAAACATATCTTCAAAACAGAAACAGAATCACAGATTTAGAAAATGAACTTATGGATTCTGAGGGGAAGAGATAGGGAGTTTGGGATGGACATGTACACAATGCTATACCTAAAATGGATAACCAACAAGGACCTACTACATAGCACAGGGAAGTCCGCTCAGTGCTGTGGGGCAGGCTGGACGGGAGGGCAGTTTGGAGACACTGGGTGCTTGTCTATGTATGGTCTGAGGCCCTTTGCTGTCCACGTGAAACTATCACAAGATTGTTAATTGGCTATAATCCAGTATAAAATAAAAATAGCTTTTTAAAAAGTTAGAAATAAGAATACGTTCCCACACAGTCCAGTTGGCTTTGCAGTGACAAACGTGTTGATAAAAAGAAACCAAGATGCTCTTCACTTTGAAAACATTTCCCCACCGTGGCTGGATCAAATACAGGCGCAGCAGAAGCAACCGAAGCATGATCTGCTTTTTCCCAAGGCTCTGCCTACCAGTCAGCACCTCTTAAAACAAGCAGGGGCGAATTTTCATTCCACTCATTTTGAAATCTTCTCCAGAAAACCTGAGGAAACAAAGCCAACGTGAAAGGTCAGTGCTGAAAGGAAAATTTAAATGTGTGTTGCTTTTAAAAATTTGGAGTTCCTAGATAATATATAACTCAACATTTCCTAAAATTACTTTTATACTACCTGCTAAAAATGAATAAAATTGGACAACATTTTCAAAAATATGACTGAAAATTATTTCAAATGTGAAAACATTTCAATTACAGAAATTAAGAAATGAGTAGCAAGAAAAGCATATTAACATCAAATATTTATTAGCAGCCACTTCAAATATCTCTGCAATAGTTCTCCTGCTTTATAAGCACCTTCACTGCATACCATCTGCTAATACTTATTTTAATTCATAAAAAAGACTATGTTTAAATTAAAACACAAGTGACTGAATCAGAACAAAAGAGAAAGGACAGGAGAATAAACTGAATAAATTCCAAATATGACTTCTACAGACAGACAATATAAAAGCTATAATCTTAGTTTAAGCCTCACACTCTTTAAACACAGTAATTATAGAACTTCTGCTTGGAACACAGCTTTGCTATTGGATAACATTAATTGCCCTGTAATATTTCCTGACACTCCCCAAAATATGCCCCGCTGATAATAACTCATTCACATTTCAGCACCATTATTAACTTTTAATTTAAACAATCAAATGGAGACAAGGAATGAATGACCTTGAACAATTACCCTCTCAGTGAACAGAACGTGTTTTGAGCTTTTGTAGAAGGTAACTGCTCTCCTGCAACAGTGAACAGCACAGAGAAGAGTATTCCAGAATAAAGCAAATGCGAACAGGGTGCGGGGCGAGGGGTGGGAATGTATGGCAAAAACCCGAAGCTCCTTCCTTCTCGATATCTTTAGAATATGGATGAAATTGATCCATACATTATGCTTTCTACAGGAAAAAAAAAAAAGCATGAAGTTTCACACCAAAAACAAATCCTCTTTATAATGGAGACAATTCAGTCATGGATAGTCAAGTATCCATTCAAACAGCTATTTCTTCTTTATTTCAACCTGTGAGAACATTTAAGAATCCCATCCACTTAGAGCCAGAAAAAACATTCACTTTTCATAGCAAAATGGTGGGAGTTGAATGAACGGCTCCTCAGGGGGCTCCTTGTGCAAAATATTTTCAACACCGTCTGCCAAGTTCACACCGCCTCCTCCACGCCACCTCCCTGTTTCTCAAGACATTGGAGTTTTTCAAGCAATGCTGTCCTCTCAGCCTTTTCTAATATGGAACGCATTAAGAGAAAACCCATAAATAAATGCTTACATACGCTCGTGAGAAAGAAAGCAGACACCTCAGATTGATCTATTTGCCAACAGGAGGGAGCAGGCACGGCAAAGAGCGAAGACAGCAGAATTCTAAGGCTTAGGGCCAGCCCACGTTCACGCCGCAGCGCCTGGACGGACTGGGGAAAGTGTTCTGGTTTGGTGTAAGCCTGTTAGCAATGCAAGAAGAAAGAACACAGAAAAATGCATTCCGCTTAGTTCAGTTCAGTCGCTCCATCCCGTCCGAATTTTTTGCGACCCCGTGGACTGCAGCACACCAGGCCTCCCTGTCCATCATCAACTCCTGGAGTTTACTCAAAGTCATGCCCATCGTGTCGGTGATGCCATCCAACCATCTCATCCTCTGTCGTCCCGTTCTCCTCCCACCTTCAATCTTTCCCAGCATTAGTGTCTTTTCCAGTGAGCCAGTTCTTCGCATCAGGTGGCCAAAGTATTGGAGTTTCAGCTTCAGCATCAGTCTTTCCAATGAATATTCAGGACTGATTTCCTTTAGGTTGGACTGATTGGATCTCCTTGCAGTTCAACTCAAGAGTCTTCTCCAGCACTACAGTTCAAATGCATTAAGTGTGAGTGATTCCTGTTGAGAAGAGAGTGTAAGCTTTTTTCCCACTGTTTGAAAGTCCCAGGACAGAAAATGAAAATGTGCACTGATGTAACATAACCTCCCTGTCCCCCAAAAGAAGAGTCTGAATTGCCTCAGGGATGTAAGACCCTAGAAAACCACTGCCCCAATAATACAGAAATGAGGAAAATAAGCTTCTACTTAAAACAGCTTCCATGTATAGAAACCTTGGGTTCTTCTTCCAGTCCTCTCCCTCCTCTTGAACATTTTACTTAGGGCATTTGTTTGGGCTTCCCTGATAGCTCAACTGGTAAAGAATCTGCCTGCAATGAGGGAGACCCAGGTTCTCTTCCTGCATCCAGAAGATCCCCTGGAGAAGGGAGCAGCTATGCACTCCAGTATTCCTGGGCTTCCCTTGTGGCTCATCTGGTAAAGAATCCACCTGCAATGCAGAAGACCTGGGTTCAATTCATGGGTTGGGAAGATCCCCTGGAGAAGAGAAAGGCTACCCACTCCAGTGTTCTGGCCTGGAGAATTCCATGGACTTAGTCCATAGGGTTGCAAAGAGTCATACATGAACTGAGCCAGTCTCACTTTCAGGGCATTTGTTACAGTTAAAACCAATCCATAATGATCATTTTATCTGATGTTTAGAGAAAACGTCATAGAAGCTTCAGTTCAGTTCAGGTGCTCAGTCATGTCTGACTCTGCGACCCCATGAATCGCAGCACACCAGACCTCCCTGTTCATCACTAACTCCTGGAGTTCACTCAGATTCACGTTCATTGAGTCCGTGATGCCATCCAGCCATCTCATCCTCGGTTGTCCCCTTCTCCTCCTGCCCCTAATCCCTCCCAGCATCAGAGTCTTTTCCAGTGAGTCAACTCTTCACATGAGGTGGCCAAAGTCCTGGAGTTTCAGCTTAAGCATCATTCCTTCCAAAGAAATCCCAGGCCTGATCTCCTTCAGAATGGACTGGTTGGATCTCCTTGCAGTCCAAGGGACTCTCAAGAGTCTTCACCAACACCACAGCTCAAAAGCATCAATTCTTCAGTGCTAAGCTTTCTTCACAGTCCAACTCTCACATCCATACATGACCACAGGAAAAACTATACCCTTGACTAGACGGATCTTAGTCAGCAAAGTAATGTCTCTGCTTTTGAATAGACTATCTAGGTTGGTCGTAACTTTTCTCTCAAGGAGTAAGCGTCTTTTAATTTCATGGCTGCAGTCATCATCTGCAGTGATTTTGGATCCCCCCCCCCTCCAAAAAAAAGTCTGACACTGTTTCCACTGTTTCCCCATCTATTTCCCATGAAGTGATGGGACTGGATGCCATGATCTTCGTTTTCTGAATGATGAGCTTTAAGCCAACTTTTTCGCTTTCTTCTTTCACTTTCATCCAGAGGCTTTTTAGTTCCTCTTCACTTTCTGCCATAAGGGTGGCATCATCTGCATATCTGAGGTTATTGATATTCCTCCTGGCAATCTTGATTCCAGCTTGTGTTTCTTCCAGCCCAGCGTTTCTCATGATGTACTCTGCATAGAAGTTAAATAAGCAGGGTGACAATATACAGCCTTGATGTACTCCTTTTCCTATTTGGAACTAGTCTGTTGTTTCATATCCAGTTCTAACTGTTGCTTCCTGACCTGCATACAGATTTCTCAAGAAGCAGATCAGGTGGTCTGGTATTCCCATCTCTTTCAGAATTTTCCACAGTTGATTGTGATCCACACAGTCAAAGGCTTTGGCATAGTCCATAAAGCAGAAATAGATGTTTTTCTGGAACTTCTTGCTTTTTCCTTGATCCAGTGGATATTGGTTGGCAATTTGATCTCTGGTTCCTCTGCCTTTTCTAAAACCAGCTTGAACATGAGGGAGTTCATGGTTCATGTATTACTGAAGCCTGGCTTGGAGAATTTTGAGCATGACTTTACTAGCAAGTGAGATGAGTGCAGTTGTATGGTGGTTTGAGCATTCTTTGGCATTGCCTTTCTTTGGGATTGGAATGAAAACTGACCTTTTCCAGTCCTGTGGCCACTGCTGAGATGGTTCATGTATTACTGAAGCCTGGCTTGGAGAATTTTGAGCATGACTTTACTAGCAAGTGAGATGAGTGCAGTTGTATGGTGGTTTGAGCATTCTTTGGCATTGCCTTTCTTTGGGATTGGAATGAAAACTGACCTTTTCCAGTCCTGTGGCCACTGCTGAGTTTTCCAAATTTGTTGACATATTGAGTGCAGCACTTTCACAGCATCAGGATTTGAAATAGCTCAACTGGAATGTCATCACCTCCACTAGCTTTGTTCGTAGTGATGCTTTCTAAGGCCCACTTGACTTCACATTCCAGGATGTCTGGCTCTAGATGAGTGATCACACCATCGTGACTATCCGGGTTGTGAAGATCTTTTTTGTACAGTTCTATGTATTCTTGCCACCTCTTCTTAATATCTTCTGCTTCTGTTAGGTCCATACAATTTCTATCCTTTTCTGAGCCCATCTTTGCAGGAAATGTTCCCTTAGTGTCTCTAATTTTCTTGAAGAGATCTCTAGTCTTTCCCATTCTGCTGTTTTCCTCTATTCCTTTGCACTGATCACTGAAGAAGGCTTATTCTTTTTAATTGTGACATGTTCCTTCTCCACCGGGGTGTAAATTCAACTCATTTCAATAGCTTTACTACTGTTTATTTTCTTTTTCACATAGGAAAAGCCCCTGGAGCTTCTTAGCAGAGGATCTGATCTTCCTCAGCCCACTCCCAGCCTGCCTGCCCTGAAGCAGTGTGCCCACCCCTACATGTGGCCCCCGAGACCAGGCCCCCCTGTGGCTCCCATGGACACCGGGGCCTTGGACCTCGGCTCCCCATCCCAGGCAGCCGGCAGGGTGGCTCATCACAGACTGCCATCTCCCCTGCCAGCGAGCCCACATTCCTAAGTTTGGAGTGAACACTATCGTATCTTCAGCACCCAGAACATATGATGGTAGGTGCTGGAGTGGCTGTGAGAAGATACTCCATGTCCAAAGGCAAAGGAGAAGCCTCAGCAGGATGGTAGGAGGAGTGACATGGCATTTAGAATCAAACCACATGCCTTCCAGAAATGTTCAGAGAGCCCAAACAAACCTTGTGCACACCAGGACCCAGAGACCTCACAGAGACTGAGCCAGAGCTGTGTGTGAACATCTCCTGAGGAGGTCCAGGTCAGCAGTGGCCTGTCGCAGGCCAGGGACTCTGGGTGCTGCAGACCTGAGTTCGGCATAAGCCCTCTTGGAGGAGATCGTCATTAACCACCATAGAGCTTCCAGAACTTACACAGGACTGGAAAACAGACTCTGGGAGGGCACAGAGAGGACCTTGTGGGCACCAGGACCCAGGAGAAAGGAGCAGTGACCCCACAAGAGACTGGCCCAGACTTGCCCAGGAAGCGCGGGTCAGATGACCTGCTGAAGGGCCAGGGGCACTGAGTGGAGCAGTGCATCATGGGACCTTTCGAAGGAGGTCTCCATTATCTTCACTGCCTCCACCATAGATTGGTTTCAGGTCAAAAAAAGGAAGAGAACACAGCCCCGCCTTTCAACAGAAAAATGGATTAAAGATTTACTGTAGGGCCAGGGGCACTGAGTGGAGCAGTGCATCATGGGACCTTTCGAAGGAGGTCTCCATTATCTTCACTGCCTCCACCATAGATTGGTTTCAGGTCAAAAAAGAGGAAGAGAACACAGCCCCGCCTTTCAACAGAAAAATGGATTAAAGATTTACTGAGCATGGCCCTGCCCCTTAGAACAAGACCCAGTTTCCCCTTCAGTCATTCTCTCCCATAAGGAAGCTTCCATAAGCCTCTTATCCTTCTCCATCAGAGGACAGACAGACTGAAAACCACAATCAGAAAACTAACCAGTCTGATCACATGGACCACAGCCTTGTCTAACTCAAACTATGAGCCATGCCCTGTAGGGCCACCCAAGCCAGACAGGTCACGGTGGAGAGTTCTGACTAAACGTGGTCCACTGGACAAGGGAATGGCAAACCACTTCAGTATTCCTCCCTTGAGAAACTCATGAACAGTATGAAAAGGCAAAAAGATAGGACACTGGAAGATGAACTCTCCAGATCGGTAGGTGCCCAATATGCTACTAGAGATCAGTAGAGAAATAACTCCAGAAAGAATGAAAAGACGGAGCCAAAGGAAAAACAACACCCAGTTGTGGATGTGACTGGTGATAGAAGTAAAGCCCAATGCTGTAACGAGCAATATTGCATAGGAACCTGGAATGTTATGTCCACGAATCAAGGCAAATTGGAAGTGGTCAAACAGGAGATGGAAAGAGTGAACATCAACATTTTTGGAATCAGTGAACTAAAATGGACTGGAATGGGTGAATTTAACTCAGATGACCATTACATCTACTACTATGAGCAAGAATCCCTTAGAAGAAATGGAGTAGCCATCACAGTCAACAAAAGAATCCAAAATGAAGTACTTGGATGCAATCTCAAAAATGACAGAATGATCTCTGTTTCCAAGGCAAACCATTCAATATCACAGTTATCCAAGTCTATGCCCCAAGCAGTAATGCTGAAAAAGCTGAAGTTGAATCATTCTATGAAGACCTACCTACAAGACCTTCTAGAACATCCAAAAAAATATGTCCTTTTCATTATAGGGGACTGGAATGCAAAAGTAGGAAGTCAGGAAATACCCAGAGGAACAGGCAAATTTGGCCTTGGAGTACGGAATGAAGCAGGGCAAAGGCTGATAGAGTTTTACCAAGAGAACACCCTGGATAGCAAACACCCTCTTCCAATGACACAAGAGAAGACTCTACACATGGACCACACAGATGGTTGACACCAAAATCAGACTGATTATATTCTTTGCAGCCAAAGATGGAGAGGCTCTATACAGTCAGCAAAAACAAGACTGGAAGCTGACTGTGGCTCAGAGCATGAACTCCTTATTGACAAATTCAGACTTAATCTGAAGAAGGTTGGACTTCCCTGGTAGCTCAGGGGGTAAAGAATCTGCTACAGTGCAGGAGACATAGGAGATACAGGTTCAATCACTGGGTAGGGAAGATCCCCTGGAGGAGAAAATGACAGTATTCTTGATCCAGTATCCTTGCCTGAAAAACCCCATGGGTAGAGGAGCCTGGAGGGCCCCACGTGATCACAAAGAGTCAGAGCAGACTGAGGGACTAAGCACACGAGGACTTGGCAAAGGAAGGAAAGAGCAAAGCAGACGCTGGCTTACTTTACTAGCCTCAAGGCCGGCACCAGCAGGGGCGCCGTCTAAGGTGTACAGACAGACATTTATTTACAGAAAGTAAAATTCTCAGCTCACTTTCTTCAAGGTTTCACCTTGCTATTTCTAGAAAGTTCAGCCAAGTGCCTTCCCTGTTCTCTGCACAGTCCTCGCACGCCCTTGAACGCCTGCCCTGCTCCACTCGCATCTTCCTTTGGCCCTATACCTCCAGGGAGGCGGGGTGTCCCGTGACCGCCAGTCTCTGCCCGCCATGAGAAAGGCCTGCGTCCCTTCTGAGGGTGGACTCCGCCCCGATGCACCCCAGGCTGCCCAGGCTCCCAGAGGTTCCGGGGTTCCTGTGCTCTTCCTGTTCCAGAGTGTTAAAGGGGAAACGCCTCGCTAATGCCATGTGTCACATGTTTCCCCACACAAGACTCATTAGGCCCTGCCTTCCAGAAAAGCCCCACGTGGGACTGTCCTCTTCACCTAGGACCCAGAGGCGGGTTCATTCCACATCAGAGACCAGACCACAGGCTGCTCCCTGCGCATTTCATTTTCTGCTGGGTGGCTCTCTGCAAACATCTTCCCTTTATGCAAATGTCCTTCTGTAATTAGTGTTGCATATTATCCTCTTTGAGGGTCCTTATGTCTTTGAGTCCCAAACAAGCTGATGATGTAGGTGTAACTATTGTCTTTATTTTATAATGAAAAACGTCAATATAGCAATGGTTGAATGACTTGGATCAAACCAGACAGGTGGCAAATAGTCCTCTGGCCTTAAATATTATGCAAATTGCACACGCGACTCTGAATGAACACTCCTTTAGGAATTATCTCGATTCCTAAAATGGGCAAAATTTGTAGTAAACTGGGAGGCCTGCCAAACGTTCTAGATTACAGAAAGTGATGTAAAAGACTGTCCTGGCAGTAGGCACAAAAGAGCAAGGTGTTACTGAGAAGGTAAGCCCTCCGGAGGGAGGCCTGAGTCCTGACTGTACTGAATTCAAGCTCCGTGTTCCCCCTGGAAGGACTGTTCACCTCTGGGCATGACTCGGGTCAAATGTGCGCCTGCGCGGAGCTGAGCCAACTCCACAAGCCGCCCACTGTAGCCCTTTCACTGCAGAAGCAAATTTAGGCATCACTCTCCTAACCTGAAAACTTGGGCGAAGGACCAAAAACACAGCTCCACCATGTAAGCGCTGTTCAGCCACGAGCAAGTTGCTAAACACTTCCTCTTCTTTAGAATGGGTCATGTCACGGGGTCCTCATCACAGATTTGATAGGAAAATGAAATACCGAGAGTCAAGTATCCAGAGCAATATGCGGTCTGTGGTAAAGGCCCTTCAAGTATAGCTTAAACAGGTTCATGTAATAGATTGCTGCCGATATATGCCTTGAGGATGGGGAGTAAGACCAAGTTTTAGATCACAACTGTATTTTATTTCTATAACTTTGGAACCTACCAAATGGCAGACCACACCCACATATTCTTACTAGTCAATTGTCATTTGCTCTTGGCAAAATACTTGTTTCCCAATATAAAGAAAATGTGCAGAACTGGATCTCAAATATGTAGCTCTTGCAAAATAGCATTGTGAAGAATGGAAAGTAAATTAATCAGAGGCAAGGTGATTAAATCTCTCTGAAATGGCATGAAAGAGAGGAGAAGAAAGAAAGAGAAAAGAGCAGGAGGGAGGGAGAGAGGAAGGAAGGAAGTAGAAAGGAGAAAGAGAAAAAATCTGGGCAAAGAGAACAGAGGTTTGTAGAACCCCATTTTTAGCTAAATCCTAAACGCCACTCCATAATATCATGGAATGCCTTGGGTCTCTTTAAATGGACGCTCTGTTTAGCTACATGATTCATTATCACAGGAAGACTCTCAAATATATTTATATGTAATTTGCTTTTGCCTGATTTTATTAAAAGAATAAACCCCGAGTGAGTTTCTTTTAACATTTGCATAATAAAAATATTAATTTCCATTTAAAGGTCAATTCTCAATGTGCGTTCACCTACTTTAAATGATATTTGTGAGCCAATATCCCTAAGAAGTCTTCTCATAGAAGAATTGAAGGAGTTTTTCTACTAAGTTATCAGAACACGATCCTTGTTTGGACATAACCTGAAGTACATGGTAGAGATTTTAGGATGTTACTATTTTAGGAAATAAATGAATGCATTGGCCTATAGCCCACATTCCATTTTATTTGGAAAATTATATGCCGGAGGCCAGGAGGCATATTTTTCTTAGTAAATAGTTGGGCAATGTCATGATATTAACTGCATGGAAAGAAAGACAAGGGGGTGTCTTCCTTCCAGGGGAAGTAAAATTTCTGGGAAGGTATGTATTTCATAGTCTTTTTTCATTTTTTGCTTCTTTAATATTTTTTTCAATAACTATCTGTTTAAACTGAAATTGTTTAGATTACATCGCATCTGCTTCCTTGCAGTTTTGATATTTCCTTCTCAGAAATCTGAAGGTTTTCAGCTGAAGTTCAGGTCCTGGCTTAAACTGCATACTTCTGGTTTTCCCACATTTTATTTCAGATGCTGAGCCAAGCTCAAATTAGATTCATATTTTCTGTTCTTTAAAAAACACCCCACAAACTCTGTATGGTTGCAGATTATGCCTGTTCGGAAAAGTTGAGGGAGACTAAAAAAGATAAGTCTTATTAATGTGAAGTTCATCATTTAGCCTCCAAGTTCTCTTACCACCATATACTAAAGTAAAAATAAAATGAATCAAGGCTAAGATGTGGATAAAGAGGATTTATTTCAATAAGGAAGAACTCAAAAGAAAACATGGCTTCTAGCAAAATTACCATTGCGCATCACAGACCCATTATTGCTGAATATTCAATGTGTTTGACCAGCCTTCAGTAGCACATAATGCAAAGAAAGGCTTGTGCAATCCTTTTATGAAATATTAAGGAAATGAAAGCGTAGTTCCATCTAATAATTATATTCTTCAAGAAGATAACTCGGAAGCATTCAAACTGGTTTATCCAACAAGCAATACTGTTCTTTGATCTTTTTTTTTTTTTTTGCTTTCCCAAGCACTTTTTTAAATTGAAGTACTGTTGTGTTACAGTGTTGTGTTCATTTCAGGTTTAAAGCAAAGTGATTCATGTACACACACACACAGACATACACACACGTATTCTCTTTCCAATTCTTTTCCCTTCTAGGCCATTGCAAAAGGCCTAGGAGAATTCCCGTGCTGCGGGGAAGCTCCCTGCTGGCTGTCTGCTTTCTGTACGGTGACGTGTGTCTGTGTTCTTACGTCTTGACCTGTGCTCATGTGAATTGCATGATGTTTTTCATACAACGGTCTCACCAAGTTTGTTCCTAGAGTGTGGTCCTCCCTTGTCTCATTTTAAACATGAGGTGGCCAGAGGCCAAACGGTTAAGCTTTCACACAAACACACAGGAGCACGTGTTAACCCCTAATACCTGGGATGTGGGTAAAGGTGGCGAGTTGTACAGGTGGGATTTGAAGTCAGGACCTGGGAGGTCGCGAGTTTCTCGCTGCATAGCCCTCTTTCTGCTGGTTGATCTTTGAACCATGTAATCTATTGACAGTTGTCTGTATGACTGGAAAGAAGCAAAAACAAAAGCTATAAAAAGAAGCTAAAACTGAGTAATTAACAGAACTCATACTCATCCTGAAGTGTCAAAATTTGCAAAAATAAAATTGCATCATGTGTGTGTATGCAATTTTATTTTCTACAGTTATGTACTTACGTGTTAGTGTTTCTTTTACTTGTATTCATCTGTATTTACAGTGTGTGTGTGTCTGTTAGTTGCTCATTTGTGTCCAGCTCTTTTATGACCCCATGGACTGTAGTCCACCAGGCTCCTCTATCCATAGGATTTCCCAGGTAAGAATACTGGTATGGGTTGCCATTCCTTTCTCCAAGGAATCTTCCCAACCCAGGGTTGAACCTAGGTTTCCTGCACTGCAGGCAGATTCTTTAAGCCAGCAAGGAAGCCTCTATTTAAGGTAATAAGTACCTATTCAGTACATACTCCACACCAAGCTGATATGGGGTGGGAGGTGGGAGGGGGCTTCGGCATTGGGAGATCGTGTACACCTGTGGCTGATTCATGTCAATGTATGGCAAAACCAATACAGTATTGTAATGTAGAATAAAGTAAAAATAAAATTAAAAAAAAGAATGAAAAAAAAATTAGTGCCAGCACTTGAGGAACTCATGGAATATTTAACACAGACAGACCATAAAATCCATGAATTTATACCAGAAACTACTCTAGGTTAGTCACTTAGTCATGTCCAACTCTCTGTAACCCCATGGACTGTAACCCACCAGGTTTCTCTAACCATGGAATTCTCCAGGAAAGAATACTGAAGTCTGTTGCCATGTAATTACTCTGGTAGATTTATTTTTAAAAAGTACTGTAGAAACACCAATAAGGAAATAATCCAGATGGGACTACAGGGGAAGGAGTTTAAACAATACACAGAGAAAGTGGGCATGGAAGAGTGGAGAGTATTCTATGCATTCTAGAATCACAAAATACTACTGCTGAAGATTTTTGCAATTTTTAATTTTAATCATCTCATTTTAAAGATGAAGAACTGAGATGAGCTGTTAAGTGTTTTGCTGAAAGGCTCTAAATATAAAAGCAAAGAAAGGAAAAATCCAGGCGACTTGATTTCCAGATAACTGGACCTTCTTTTCCTCTGGGTGCACCACACGGCATGCGGGATCTCAGTTCCCTGACCAGGAATTGAACCTGCACAGCCTGGAAGCATGGAGTCTTAACCACTGGACTTCCAGAGAAGCCCCTTGGATTTTCTGATTTAGATGGTGGCCCCTAATCAGTGACCTTCTTCACAAATCCCACCTCATGTCCAGTTCAGGCCAATTAATATAGATTCATTATTGAACAGGAAAATTTAAAGGAGGCAGGGACTCAAGCAAAAAATCTAGAGTCGATACTGTTAGCCACTGTTCCAAGATACGCCTTTTTATTTACTTCATTGCTAGGGAATGTGATATTCTTTATTATGGTAAATAAATGGGCGGACCCTGGGACAATGGCTGAAGGTATTACTTCTGGGTGATATTATCTAGACACTACTTAGTCTGGTGCATAAAGAAGTATAATACCCTTTACTTTTGGACTGAATGCCAGAAACCCTTAAATGACAAGAGTTATTTATGATTTAAGACCTCCCTTGAAACCCATAACCATCTGACTCCCACTTGCCGGGGTCTGGCAACTCTGAATTGGGCCTCTTGCCATTTCTGACAGATGGTCAGAAATCGTATAAGCAGCCAAGATGCCATATATGTGCACTGATTGTGAAGAGTTGGGGTTGAGCCTCAGCTTAACCACCACGTGGCTCCCTCCCATTGCTGACTTCCACAAACACGGTGTGCCAGGGAAAGACGGCTCTCCACTAGACAGAGACACACAAAACTTTCCGCTGCCTTGCAGGTCTCTTTATGGAGAGTCCTATTCATTTCTAAAGCTACGGAAAAATTGCATTGTGAGTGTAGACCACCACATATTTTAAGCATATGTGCTTATTTGGATGTATCATGATCCCATCGAAGCCAGACAACAAATCTGGCGCTCACGGATGGAGTGCAGCCACGTGATGCTCTGGGACAGAGTGAACGCAACATTGGCATCCTTCAGATTTAATGGTTCTTAAAAGAAGTAGAAATTATTGCAATATTTGAAGGTTAAGATCCAGTTGGTGGCATTATTGATCAAATACGTACGCAGGTTTTAACAAATCAACATAAGGAAGAAACGGCTTATCACATTATTTGAGCCATTTGAAATAAGGCAATTGATTTGGCCATATGGTGATCAAATAGCAATTATTAACTGCTCATTAATCAGCTGTTATAATAGCATAAATATAACCATAAACGATCGATTTAGTTAGCTGTGGAGACTGTTTCTTCATCATATCACTGAAACAGTCTTTTTAAAGAAGCCAGAAATTGAGCTCAGTTTTGTTCTCACTTTCAATGTAACGAATATGAATATAATTAGTCTGTTAATTAAATGCTGATCTATTTATTAGTATCAGCGAATCCACTGCAACGTATAGCAATCCTATAATGCATACAGGGATCATTTTAATGCATGCCAAATTATATATCTGTATCCTGAAAGGTGTCAATTTTAAAATGTTCTTTTGGATTTTACTACGTGTGATTTTTTTTTTCCTTTCAATCATTGGTGAAATATGGCTCAACATTTCAACGATTATTCTGACGCAGAGCACAACAAAACATCTATATTTTCCCCCACTTAATTCTAGCTCATTGCTTATGATTAAATGATGATCTTAATGTTAAATGTTTGAAAATGTTAGAGGATCAGATAGGAAATAAAATTTAGGTCTTTTATGCTTTCGCGTTAAACACAAACGATAAAGGTTTATGATGCACAGTGCTGGGGCCTCTTGTGGAATAATCTGCAGTGAATGCCGAGGATCACTCAGACTTTCTATAAAAATTACCATGCACCAGAGAAGATAACCGTATTAATTGATCTTCCCCTTCAGGGAAATGAAGTGGGGAGGATAACCCTCAGGACTATTTCCTTGTCTTCCAAATGCAAGGACAGTAATCATCACCCAACTCCTCATTCTTTCCCCAGGTTGAAAAATAATGTGTTGGGGGAGGTCTGGACTCATCTGGAATTAAGTGATATCTACTAATCTCTCTTCCTACCCACCTACCCTTCAAGAGGAGACATTCCTTGATTGGTTATTGGAGGATCGTGGCAATTCAAATGCAAATAGAGATCCTCTTTTGCACTTGAACTTACAATGACCCACCTCAGAGCTCTCAATAAATGGGTCCTGATGTAAATTATTACAACCCAACAAAGGAAAGCAGAGACTATCTAGGTTTTTGTACGCATCTCAAATCTTGGCAAAGATATAAAAGTTCAGTCTCCCACTAGCTGGATGGGGCAGGGTTAGAGAGTCTGTCTAATTTGTCACTCTTCTTGACTTTGGTTTAGTGGTGGCGAAACTGGAAGGGAGCTTGGAGGGAAGGAATTTTACACTTGGTTTCCTACTGCCCTGTTTCCCATAACTCACTCCCTGCATCTACTGTGGAGTACAATACAGCAGACGTGAAAAGAAGTTTGAAGACTGACAGGGTTCTTTTGTGAGGAAATGTGTGCTTTACTTGAGAGATATCTATAATATACATATATGTGTTCACGCTAATTACATTACAAATATCACTATATATATTTTTGTATATTTGCTGTTGTGGTGGTTCAGGCACTCACTCAGTCATGTCTGACCCTGCCACTTCATGGCCTGCAGCGCGCCAGGCCTCCCTGCCCATCACCAACTCCCAGAGCTTGCTCAGACTCTTGTCCATCGAGTTGGTGATGCCATCCAACCATCTCATCCTCTGTCGTCCCCTTCTCCTCCCACCTTCAATCTTTCCAGCATCAGGGTCTTTTCTAGTGAGTCAGTTCTTTGCATCAGGTGGCCAAAGTATTGGAGATTCAGATTCAGCATGTCCTTCCAATGAATACTCCGGGCTGATGTCCTTTAGGATGGACTGGTTGGATCTCTTTGCTGTCCAAGGGACTCTCAAGAGTCTTCTCTAGCAGCACAATTAGAATTCTTTGCCGCTCAGTCTTCTTTATGGTCCAACTCTCATATCCATGCATGACTGATCTACTATATTCTCTGTAGTTGGGTAATTTTACTGCTTTGGGGTATAAAGACTTAAAGGGTATAGAAGTACCGATAAAGTTTTAAATCCAATCAAAGAAACAAAGTGTATTTCCTAATAAATTTGGAGACAGAGTTGATGATATATCCCTGTGGGAAAGTTATTACACAAAAATAAAATGAGAGAAGCATAAAAAGAATTATCATGCTAGACCACTATGATGCTATGCAATATTTTACAACAGTTTTCAAGTGGACTATCTTGGTCTAGTTGCTTTCCAGACAAATAAGAGGATGAAGCCCCTAATGATGTTGGATAAAATGGAAAAGAAGAAAATGGGTAATAGAAACATCTGTTCATTTCCAGATGACCTCTTGTATTTAAACGTGTTTCTTTTTCTTACAGAGAAAAGGAATAAAAGTCAGGAGTTTTAAGGGTCAGGGTTTATAGCAGCACAGCTATAAGCCTACATACAGAGTTTGTGTCTGTGTGATGCTACATCAGAATAAAAAGATAAAATGGAGTGTTAACTGATGGTCTTTTAAAAATCAATTTATTGTAGCGTATAACCTTCACATTCACTAACATGATGAGACTGCCACATTTTTGTTGTTGTTTGGTTGGTTTGGTTTTTATTGTCTAGGTCAGTTTTGTGGGGAGAACCATAGTAACTATGACTTGCAGCTCTTATCTTTGGGATTCAGAAATGTTAGTTTTTTTGAAATCACAGCATTGGCTTTTCATATGATCGGTTTTATTTGAATCCATTCTATCAAAAGGGCATTCCCAAATTTTGGCGATGATGTCACTACTGCTGATACCCAACTGGCCACTGACTGCTGCCCATGGTCTCTGATCTTTGTTTCCTGAATTCCAAGGTCACAAGTCACATTTCCTAGGACCATTAAAACTGATGTTCAGAAATGTTAGTTTTTTTGAAATCACAGCATTGGCTTTTCATATGATCGGTTTTATTTGAATCCATTCTATCAAAAGGGCATTCCCAAATTTTGGCGATGATGTCACTACTGCTGATACCCAACTGGCCACTGACTGCTGCCCATGGTCTCTGATCTTTGTTTCCTGAATTCCAAGGTCACAAGTCACATTTCCTGAGGACCATTAAAACTGATGGCTTTCTGCTTCTCCCTCTGCAGTCTGCTGCTGCTGCTGCAGCTGAGTCACTTCAGTCATGTCCAACTCTGTGCGACCCCATAGACGGCAGTCCACCAGGCTTCCCCATCCCTGGGATTCTCCAGGCAAGAACACTGGAGTGGGTTGCCATTTTTTTCTCCAATGCATGAAAGTGAAAAGTAAAAGTGAAGTTGCTCAGTCGTGTCCGACTCTTTGCGACCCCGTGGACTGCAGCCTACCAGGCTTCCCTGTCCATCACCAACTTCCGGAGCTTACTCAAACTCATGTCCATGGAGTTGCTGATGCCACCCAACCATCTCACCCTTTGTTGTGCCCTTCTCCTCCTGTATTCCCTAAGTTAGGAAAGCCTTTAGACTGTTGATGTGAATGTATTACCTAAGATTGATGTTATTATGAACCTCCAAGGAGGTGATCTTTGATGCAAAATGCTTGTGATGTTCACACAATGTAGTCCCGTGTTTCTTAATATGCTTCCATATTATGGAACAAACTAGCAGGCCCTCTGAATCATAGCGATGTTTTTACTTGACTCTAAACAGAAAGGCAAGTGGAGGGAAGCTGCCAAAATCTTGAGAGGAGAACAAGCCCTCTCATGCCTCTTTACTCCTTGGAGGAAATGGCAGCCCACTCCAGCTTTCTTGCCTGGAGAGATCCACGAACAGAGGAGCCTGGTGGGCTACAGTCCATGGGGTCACCACGTCAGTCAAGACTGAAGCGTCTTGGCAACAGGCACACATGTTTCATGGCTGTACCAGGCAGACTTGCCTCTGCTGTCTCAATAAAACACCAAGAAAGGCAACCAAAGGTTACAATGAGAGAATGAATGCATCTGAGATTTTTAACAAGGAGAGCCCAGGCATATCAATTAAATATCTTATTCTATTCTCCTAAACTCAGGCGATGAATGCTATCAGATCTTCTCTGAGAATGAAAGTTACATGAGGTGGGGGCCCCTCCCTGTAGAGTCACCATGTGAGTGAAGTGAAAATCACTCAGTCGCCTCTGACTCTTTGAGACCCCATGGACTATACAGTCCACGGAGTCCTCCAGGCCAGAGTACCGGAGTGGGTAGCCTTACCCTTCTCCAGGGGATCTTCCCAACCCAAGGATCCAACCCAGGTCTCCCACATTGCAGGCAAATTCTTTACCAGTTGAGCCACCAGGGAAGCCCAAGAATACTGGAGTGGGTCGCCGATCTCTTCTCCAGTGGATCTTCCTGACCCAGGAATCTAACCAGGGTCTCCTGCGTTGCAGGCAGATTCTTTACCAGCTGAGCCGCCGGGGACGCCGGTTGATTCACCACGTCCTTGTTTAAATCCCCAGCATCTTTGCTACTCTCTGTCAGGCCATATCTTCCCTAATCATCACCCAGTGTCTCCTCTTGGTTGTTAAGACATCAGCGTTGTTAATGTTCTAGAGATTCACATCGCATTGGGGTTGACTCAGGTCACTGATGGCCTGTAGGTTTTAAATATCATGAATTTGGGGGACTTCCCTGGCGGTGCACTGGTTAAGACTTCATGCTTCCACTTCAGGGGGCACAGGTTCGCTTCCTGGTTGGGTGACTAAGATCCCACTGGTTGCACAGTGAGGCCAAAGGAAAAAAAATCACTAGGTGTTGGACTTCCCTGATAGCTCAGCTGGTAAAGGGTCCATGGGCAATGCATGAGACCCTAGTCAGATTCCTGGGTCAGGACGACCTGCTGGAGAAGAGATAGGCTATCCATTCCAGTATTCTTGGGTTTCCCTTATGGCTCAGCTGGTAAATAATCCTCCTGCAACCCAAGAGACCTGGGTTGGATCTCTGGATTGGGAAGATTCCCTGGAGAAGGGAAAGGCTACCCACTCCAGTACTGGCCTGGAGAATTCCATGGACTGTATAGTCTACGGGGTCGCAGAGAGTCTACATGACTGAGCCACTTTCACTTTCGTCATGAATTTTGGTCCTTTGAAAATGTTTATTTTCACTACTGTATGATTCCATCCTTTTTTTTTTTTGGCTTGGCTTGACTTTCCCCTGAGTATTAATCCCACCACCACCCCATGTATTTTTTCTTATCACTTTGCTTGAAATACATTTGCTTGTGTGAGTTAGATCTTGAACATTCTCAGCATGATAAATTTTTTTGTTGTGTTTTATTGCTGCTTTCTTGAATTCTCTGCAAAAGTGTAAGTCACTTTGTACTCCTGAGTTTACTAATTATCCACCACACTGCTTAATGGGACTACCATTCCAAATTTTATCATATATCTGTACAGTAATAAAGCTCTTTATAGACAACCAAGGCACAACAGTACAAAGCAATGATCAATCAGTTGCTGCTTTTGCTTCATCCAAATTTCTTATGTATCAAGAAGGTATATATACTTGCTTCCTTATTGTTTTTTAATAGTTCTTTTAAAAAACCATTTAGCACCATGAGTCCTCTTTGGATTTTATTTCTTCTTCTCATTGGTTGCTGTGTCCTGTGCCACCTGTGATTATGCTAGGAGCGAAATTACTTAAAGTTAGTGGTTTTTTAAACTTTAGGTTCGGGAAAAACCCTGATGTCCTTGGAATGTGTTGCTGTGCGAACTGGAAGAAGTCAGGTGCATATGCAATCGATTTTTAATAAATGCCTTTTGAGAATAAATATGAGCTCGTTAAGTTTAATCTAGTGTACCTTCCACACACTAGATATTTCTGTTTAGTGAGGTCTTTTGAATTGCACTCCCAACGCTAAATGATGTTGGTTTCTCTTATCATCGCCTTGACATTCACTGGATGATATGATGGCAAACAGACACTTCTTTCAGAATCTGCTGTAATCTCTGTACGAACTTCAGACTCAATAAATTAAGAAATACCTCAGTTTGACGTAGTGTCTTATGGATCCACCTGCCCTTTTAAAATGGAAAGTGGGTTTCCAGCTGCCTTGTCTTCCCCTCCTGTCCGGCTCTGCTCCTCACTCCACAGCTGCCACACCCTGGCCCCTCTCTGTGTTCCTGGTGGACATGGATGCCCCACGTGCCATCTGATGGTTCATCCGCTTGCATGGAAAACGTACATAAAGGAATGTGTAGACAGACACGTTTGGAATGGATATTTACATGTACATGCATTTAACCTTCATTAACAGATTTTAAGTGTGAAAAACAACATACTCTCTCAAGGTTGAGTTAAAAGCAAAACTGGCGTTGTGTTTTGCATTAGTTCTGGTTATATATATATATATATTAGTTCTGGCTATTTTTACTGGAGAATAACTGCCTTGCAATGCTGCATTAGCTCCTGCCATGCCACAGCCTGAGTCAGCTCCGCATATACATGTACCCCCCACCGCTCGAGTCCCCCTCCTCCATCCCACGCCTCTAGGGCGTCATGGAGCACAAGCCGAGTTCTGTGCCGCACGGCAGGCTCCCACTAGCTCTCTGCTTCACACAGGGTGGTGCACGTGTGTGCCAGTCCTATCCCGACTCCTCTCACCCTCTCCTTTCTCCCTCCCTGTGTCTACTCCTCCCTCCTCTGCCTCTGCATCAGTCTCCATTCCTGCCCTGCAAACAGGCTCATCTGCACCGTCTTTCTAGATTCCATTCATGCGTGTGGACACATGATTGGCTCTATGTATCCATACTTCTCCTTCCGTCAGTAGGAAGGACCCATTTGCTGGAGCATTAACTGCAGAAACAGGCTGAAGTCGTCCTGCGTGCAATCTTCTTCCCAAGAAGCACTGGGCCTGAAGGACGCGCACGGAGGCAGCCGAGTCGCAGGGCAGAGCCAGAGATGCCCACGGAGCTCTCCAGGAAAAGGGCGACGTTGTGCTTTATTATTTAAGAAGCAAAGGCAACACTTAGGTCTTCTGAGCTTAATAAATGCCCATGTGACACTTAAGCTGCCATTCCTCAAGCTATGAGTCCTGGCACGCACTCCTTATTATCACCATCATGTTACCCCTATTTTACAGATGGGACAGCTCAAGCCTGAAGAGTTGCCATGATTTGCAAATGTAGCACATCAAATGCATCACATGAAGGACATGGCTGAGAGCCCACGTCCGTATAACCAGTCTCAGAGAGCGTTTAGGTCCCTTCAGTCATGACACCTGCTTAATAATTGTATTTAAATCTTTGAGGCTGGCCTCACCCATTGTGATTTTCCAAAATGCACATTTTAGACCCGTTTAGACTCTCTTCAGTCATTATTCATTTACCTGATATCTGCCCAGCGCTGTGCTGGGTCTGGAAAATATCTTCTCTATTTAATTCTCACATAAGAAAAAGCTAAGCTTAACTTTTGATGGCCAAAAATTTCTCCTCTTTCAATATTTTCTGAAATATAGCAATAAAAGATAATGGATATGAGCTGAGAACATTCTGAATATTTATGACATAGTCTAAAGAGAGTACATTTTACATTCCTAGGTTGTCCAATTGAGATGCCATAAATCACAATTATATCAAATATTTTAACCGTAAAAAGGATCTATTTGTGTCTTTAAAAAGGTAGCTTGTTTCTCTTAATAGAAAGATCCTGACAATTTTATTATGTGTTAGTTACATAGATGAATCTTCTTTTCCTTTTGCTGCTAATAAAGTGCTTTTAGAAATAAATTACTTCAATTTGGGTGTAATGAATGAGGGCATTACGCACAATCCTGGAAATGTTAATCATGACTGCAAGTCACTTATTTTTACCTGGGCATTATCTCGTAAATTGTGGAATTGGGCACTGGCTACTGAGTTTGGCTATATTTCTCACTGTAAGCCCATAATAAGTCAATGTGTTACACTAAATTAAATGATAAAAAATTGAATCCAAGAATCTCCTCCATCAACGGTTTTATAATTTAATTCCAATTGATACCCTGCTTATCCCTAGGCTTTTTAGATTTTCTATTTATTGAAGTGTAGTTATCTGCAATACTGGGTCAGTTTCAAGTGTACAGCAAAGTGATTCATATATATATATATCAGATTCTTTTTCTGTATAAGTTGTTACACAATATTGAGTATAGTTCCTTGGGCTATGCAGTAGAACCTTATTGCTTATCGGTTTTATACATAGAAGTGTGGATCTGTTCGTCCCAAGCTCCTAGTATACCCCTTTGCTCACCTTTCCCCTTTGGCAGCTGTAAGCTTGCTTTTTTATGACAGTGAGTGTGTGAACTGGAATGAGGATCCCATTTCAGTGAAGGAAACAGACAGGTTTTCAGTAATTTTTGTACAGACAGAGATTTAGAAAGATGCCTCTTTCAACCTGTGGCAAGTGCTCCTGGAGTATTGGGTTCCATGGTGGTCTTCTGGCAATGACTGGCAGACACTGGTTTATCAGGGGAGCTCCTTCTAACAATCAGCAAGGAGGGGATCAGGAGGCTGTGACTATAGCCGCTGAGTCTGAGGAGATGTGGACTTGGCGTGATGTGGAATTAGGAGGCCAGAAACAGGCCGCCCCCACCACAACGGCTCAGACCCTGATGCCGTCTGAACGCTGCTGCTGAAACCCCATTGCCACCCAAGGACCCAGATGCTAGGTCCTGACTGGCCCACACTGAGCACCGGCCTGCCTCTCAGCACCCTGAGAGCTGAGCTGGCACCTCCTCGGCTCGCCAACAGGAAACAGCCAAAGTCATCAGAAACTGACTCCAGCCTCTGGACGCATCGAGGGGAGGAATCTAATTCTCACTGCAAATCTTGCTTGTAAGCAGAACTGGGGAGCGTCATATTTTAACTTTTCGTATTCTGCACAAGAGGCAGATACACAGGAGACTGGATGCTAATTAAGCGCATCTATGGAGGATCCTAGCAGGTAGTGAATGACATCATTTCCTGCCTGCTCAGTCACTAAGCTGTGTCCAGCTCTTTGTGACCCCATGGATTGCAGGCCGCCAGGCTCCTCTGTCCACAGGATTCTCCAGGCAAGAATCCTGGAGTGGGTTGCCATTTCCTCCTCCAGCGGATCTTCCTGACCCAGGGATAGAACCCACGTCTCCTGTGTCTCCTGCATTGTCAAGCAGATTCTTGACCACTGAGCCGCCTGGAAAGCCCATCATTTTTCAGTAACAACAATTAGAATAAAGTGTTATCACCAAGAACAAGAGAAATTGTGTTACAAAGGAGCAGACTACTTCTGTGAAGTAGTCTCTGAAGGTAGCTGCTGCTGCTGCTAAGTCGCTTCAGTCGTATCCGACTCTGTGCGACCCCATAGACAGCAGCCCACCAGGCTCCCCAATCCCTGGGATTCTCCAGGCAAGAACACTGGAGTGGGTTGCCATTTCCTTCTCCAATGCATGAAAATGAAAAGTGAAAGTGAAGTCGCTCAGTCGTGTCCGACTCCTAGTGACCCCATGGACTACAGCCCACCAGGCTCCTCTGTCCATGGGATTTGCCATGCAAGAGTACTGGAGTGGATGCCATTGCCTTCTCCACTGAAAGTAGCTAATAGTTTGCAAATCACTATATATGATTTGAAGAATGCTTGCTTGCCTATATTATTCTGCTATTCAAACATGCTGGAATTGATTTAAGAGCCTGATAACTTACTTTAAGATTTTTTTCTATAAGACGTCAGTTATAGAAGTAAATTTTCATTTATTTTAACTACAAATGCTGCTACTGTCTTGTTATCAGGTTTCTTTCTATCTCTACACTCTTCCCCCAAGTTACATCATCCGGTCCTCTTGCTTTACTTTTATGTATTTGCTTATTTTTTGATGTGGACCATTTTGAAAGTCTTTATTGAATTTGTTATAATATCATTTCTTCTTTTTTTTTTTTATTTGCCACAAGGCATGTGAGATCATAGCTCCTCAACCAGGAATCAAAGCTATAGCCCCTGTACTGAAAGGGGGGATTCTAACCACTGGACTGCCAGAGTCGTCCCGTATCGCCTTAAGTAACATTTCCCTATTTTGATTCCAAAATAAAGATTCCAGCCCAAGTCTCACCTCAGCAGGTCAGCCTTGCAGGCTTCAATCCACACTCAGCATCTTCCTGCAGTGTTTCAGGCCTGCCCTGGGTGTAAGACAGGCTCAGGGATGTACATGGACCTCGGGAAATATTGCTAATATTTATAATAACTCCAAATGGAAAGTAACCTTTAAAACCATAAAAATGCTTTCCTTTAACAAAGAAAACTATACAGCAATAAAAAAGAAACAGACTACTTATATACACAGAAACATGAGTCAATCCAAAATCACTTTGCTGAATGACAAAAACCACACCAAACGGTAATACACACACTATGATCTCATATACTATAAAATTCTAGAAACTAGCAACACACTTTTAATGATAGACAGCAAATTTGTGATTGCTGGAGATGGTGGAGGTAGATGGAAAGATCTTCCCAGCCCAGGGATTGAACCCAGGTTGCCTGCATTGCAGGCAGATACCTAGAAAGTGCCTAGAGGGAGATATTAAAGGGGCTTGAGAATACTTGGGGGGAAAAGGATGTTTATTATCTTATTTCGGTTTTGGTTTAATGGGTGAGTATGCATGATAAATAGACGACTCACTGGACAAGCGCCTGATGCTGCGAAAGACTGAGGCGGAAAGAGAAGAAGGCGCCAGAGGGTGAGATGGCTGGATGGCATCACCAAGGCAATGGACATGAGCTTGGGCAAATCCCGGGAGATGGTGAAGGACAGGGAGGCCAGGCATGCTGACGTCCACGGGGTTGCAAAGAGTCAGACACGACTGGGAGACTGAACAACACCAATTACACGAGAAAACCTCCAGCTGTCACTTCAATATGCAGTTATTGTGTGTCAATTGTCCCTCGGTAAAACTGTTAAACCAGAATAAAAAGGAAAGAAATAACTGCCCGTTTTCAAAGCAGAAGTGGGCTTCCACACAGGCATGGCTGACTCAAGCTCGAAATACCCACTGCCCACTTTTTCACTGAAACCTGAAAATAGTTCACTTCTATCAAAAACTGTTGTAATTCTGCTTTCCTGTGGAGATAGTACAATGACAAATCCCAAGAGTAAAAAAAAAGATCTCTACTGAACAATTTACACTAACATGCATCATTGTAAGCACGCATATATACACACACCTGCCCGCCAGCCCTGGAAGTTGTTTTTGCTATATGCATGGGTTTTTTTTTTACTACTTTATTCTATTTTACAGTACTGTATTGGTTCTGCCCTACATTGACATGAATCAGCCACAGGTGTACACGATCTCCCCATGCATGGTTTTAAAATCAAGCTATCTCCTAAGTTTTCTATTTCAAAATGTTTAAGTTGTACATTTTCAAATGTTGTAAGGACAAATGTGTTCTATTTTAGGGGGAAAAGAACCCTCTGTGCAACAGCTTCACTGAGTTGTGAATTTCACAAGAGCTGTGATGTTCCACCTGCACATGTATTTGGAAAGTGAAAGTGTTAGTCACTAGGTCGTGCCCAACTCTTTGGGACCCCAGAGACTGGGGCACACCATGGTCCTCTGTCTCTGGAATTCTCCAGGCAAGAATACTGGAATGGGATGCCATACCCTGCTCCAGGGGATCTTCTCGACCCAGAGATTGAGCCTGGGTCTCCTGCACTGCAGGCAGATTTTTTACCATCTGAGCCATCAGGGAAGTCCACGATGTTACGCTCATTTTGAAACACTGTCGATACCTAACAGAAGCAAATACAGGGAGGGGTGTGTTAAAGCGTTAGTCCCTCAGTCGTGTCTGACTCATCATGACCCTGTGGACTGTAGCCCTCCAGGCTTCTCCATCCGGGGGATTCCCCAAGCAAGAATACAGGAGTGGGTTACCATTTCCTTCTCCAAAATGCCATGGGATTACATATGAAATGAATGTCTACTTGAGAGCACAAGGCTTTACAGGACTTCTGGGCCTCAGGCCTTCCGGCTAAAGTTCTGTCCCGGAGGGGCACGTGTTTCCTGGCCTTTGAGGTTGAGCGGCCCCATTAGTCAGATTTCAGGAGCTCCTTCTGCATGGCAAATGAGCTCAAAAATGCAGAGCTTTAACTATTCAGTGTCACAGCAGACACCAGGGGCTGCAGGGGGGCTCTGCACCTTCGCTTCTGTGACTCAAGTCTGCTCTCCGTGCCTTTTTTCCAGGAATCAGGCGGTTGGAATGGCATCTTGGAAGATGGTGGAGGACAGGAGCTAGGGCAGAAACGTGCTGCTGCTTCTAGAAGCCCTCTTGCTAAATGCCTGTGCACCAGGACTGGAATTGCAGCCCACTCCCACTTCTTGGCCAAAACAAGTCACCAAGAGTATACTGGGGAAGGGATGTGTGATGCTCTTGTAAGGAGAAGAGGGAGTTAAAAGTTGGGAAGATATTGGGTTGGCCAATATACAATTCAGTCTACCGCAGATGCTTTGGAGGAAAATTCTCAGAATACATCATCATTTACTATTTGTGGTATGTCAGTGGGACTCAGGCTACTGGTCCCCATTCCACAGATCAAAGAGCTGAGTCTCAAGTAGGTTAAGAAACTTGCCCAGTCCCAGGGTCTCCATCTTCATCTCCCAGCTCCATAAATCTTACATTCTTCCTAGTACATCATCGAGGAGATGGGAGACTCAGTTTTCCATTCTTTTTAGTACTTGGCACAGTTGCTTGCTTACGATGTTTACTGATTATATTTTATGAAATACGGCTCCTTCATGGATTCATCAAATACTTATTGACAATTTTTCTTGAGTCAGCTACTATGCTAGATGCTGAGACCATATCTGCGAATAAGACAGACACACACTTTGCCTTCATTGAGCTTACATGAAAGGGGAAATAGTCCATTTTTTAAAATACATGATTTTACCACTTTTCTCATAATTTAAAATTTCCCAATGAATTTATGCTATCAGTTCAGTTCAGTTCAATTTAGTCACTTAGTCATGTCTGACTCTTTGCAACCCCATGAATTGCAGCACGCCAGGCCTCCCTGTCCATCATCATCTCCCGGAGTTCACTCAGACGCACGTTCATTGAGTCCGTGATACCATCCAGCCATCTCATCCTCTGTCATCCCCTTCTCCTCCTGCCCCCAATCCCTCCCAGCATCACAGTCTTTTCCAATGAGTCAACTCTTCACATGAGGTGGCCAAAGTACTGGAGCTTCAGCCTTAGCATCATTCCTTCCAAAGAAATCCCAGGGTTGATCTCCTTCAGAATGGACTGGTTGGATCTCCTTGCATTCCAAGGCACTCTCAAGAGTCTTCTCCAACACCACAGTTCAAAAGCATCAATTCTTCAGTGCTAAGCTTTCTTCACAGTCCAACTCTCACGTCCATACATGACCACATGAAAAACCATAGCCTTGACTAGATGGACCTTAGTCAGCAAAGTAATGTCTCTGCTTTTGAATATACTATCTAGGTTGGTCATAACTTTTCTTCCAAGGAGTGAGCGTCTTTTAATTTCATGGCTGCAGTCACCATCTGCAGTGATTTTGGAGCCCAAAAAAATAAAGTCTGACACTGTTTCCACTGTTTCCTCATCTATTTCCCATGGAGTAATGGGACCGGATGCCATGATCTTCATTTTCTGAATGTTGAGCTTTAAGCCAACTTTTTCGCTTTCCTCTTTCACTTTCTGCCATAAGGGTGGTGTCATCTGCATATCAGAAACCTCCTGACAGTCTTGATTCCAGCTTGTGTTTCTTCCAGTCTAGTGTTTCTCATGGTGTACTCTGCATATAAGTTAAATAAGCAAGATGACAATATACAGCCTTGACGTACAGTCTATTTACCAAAGGTCAGGACTGGGCAAATTACATACCATTTTATCAAAGGAAGTGATGGGATAAGGTAAGAAAAAATAGACTACAAGAGTTTTATGAAAAAGATCAAGTTTTTTGATCCACAGGATTCATCCTGCAGAGTCATTTTCCTAATTTGCAGCTTTTCCCCCTGTCATCCCAGCCCATTTTCTGTGAACTTTGAAGTTCTCATCTTTTCAGGAATAGGTGATTAGGATTTACTTTCAGATTCTTATGATTAAAGTGGAAGATGGATGATCAGTGAAGTAGTCAAATGTTGGCTGGATTTGCCTAGAAATCTTGTAGTCATGTGTGGATGTGAAAGTTGGATCATAAAGAAGGCTGAGCACCAAGAACTGATGTTTGAAATTGTGATGCTGGAGAAGACTCTTGAGAGTCTTTCAGATTGCATGGAGATTAAACCAGTCCATCCTAAAGGAAATAAGCCATGAATACTCATTGGAAGGACTGATGCTGAAGATGAAGCTCCAATACTTTGACCATCTGATGAGAAGAGCCGACTCATTAGAATAGACACTGATGCTGGGAAAGGTTGAAGGCAGGAGGAGAAGGGGACAACAGAGGATGAGATGGTTAAATGGCATCACCAACTCAATGGACATGAGTGTGAGTAAACTCTGGGAGTTGGTGATGGACAGGGAGGCCTGACATGCTGCAGTCCATGGGGTCGCAAAGAGGTAGACGTGTCGTAGCAGCTGAATAACAAACAGCTCATGTATATCCTGACTGGAGCAGCTGGAATCAGTGGTGGAGATCCAAGTGGAAACTTGGGTATCAGTCATAGCCTGTGACAAAGGTGCCTGGGTCCCCAGCTCCATGGGGAATCTGTGGATTGAGAGGCATAAAATGAATGGAGCTCTTGTTAAAGTTCTTAAATGTTATTGCCGAGAATTACAGGTAAAACAGAAATTGTCTTTGCACTTTTTATCTTTTTCTTCCTTTTTAACTCTTTATTTGTACCACACATTTGCCCTTTGGTTTGAACATATGTATTTTTACTACACACTTGACTCCACACTTTTTGCATATATCACCTTTCACAGCCTCCTTGTCTACCTCATAAAACTGTCAAGCAGCTTTTCCTGTCTCGATAGTGGAACAAATATTCATTGAGAGCCAATATAAGGCAGGCACTTGAGAGAACACCAGTCAGCTGAAAAAGACATCACTTGGTCTGAGTTGATGCCCTTCATCTGTCTCTATGCCAACCCCAATTTCCCTAGGGTAAAACCTTACAGGTGTTCTGGAAATAAATTGTTGACAACTACATGTGGTTCTGATGGTCATTCGCTAAACAAATCACATTCAAAACATCTGGTAGGAGTATTTCTAATAAATATTTAAACCAAGATAAACATGACTGATAAAGAAAAAAATGCATTTCAAACCTGGAGAAGTGAAGTCACAGCATCAGATGTAAAAACGATAATTGTAGGCAACCTTGAATGTGGTCAGGAGGATTTGAGGAAGAGGAGAGGACAGTGAGAAAGCCTGAAAAAGCATTGCTCCAGCATCCCTCAGAGATGGCAATGGCACCCCACTCCTGTACTCTCACCTGGAAAATTCCACGGGTGGAGGACCTGGTAGGCTGCAGTCCATGGGATTGCTGAGAGTTGGACACGACTGGGCAACTTCACTTTCACTTTTCACTTTCATGCATTGCAGAAGGAAATGGCAACCCACTCCAGGGTTCTTGCCTCAAGAATCTCAGGGATGGCAGAGCCTGGTGGGCTGCTGTCTGTGGGACTGCATGGAGTCAGACATGGCTAAAGCAACTTAGCAGCAGCATCCCTAACGCTGCCTGTACACATTTACATACACGTATGTATCTACTCCCAAGGCCCCTCTGGGGGCTCAGCTGGTGAAGAATCTGCCTGCGATGTAGGAGACATGGGTTCAATCCCTGGGTTGGGAAGACCCCCTGGAGAAAGATTGGCTACCCACTCCAGTATTCTTGCCTGGAGAATTTCATGGACAGAGGAGCCTGGTTGGGCTCCTTTCCTCCTGTCTTAAAGGAAACATTCCTTCTCCTTAACCCCAAGGTCAAGTCCTAAAGCATGCCAGCCTCACCAGCTGTTCTCAGAGATAGCACACCATTAGCTTCCTCTTTCCCCCAGACCATCTCTTTATCTATAGGAACCTGAACAGGGCCAGTAGCTATCATCTTTTTAAAGAATAGCTCATAAACAAGGCAGTCTCCATCCTGTCCACACCCCCCTTGAACCAGCTTCAGCCAACTGCCGGGAGGCTGCCACGTCCTCCCCTAGGGACGGACCTTACCTCCACCAACAGCGGTCCTGCCCCAGGAAATTCGCCCACAGAAGCCGCAGAGATGAGGGTCAGATACTCAAGTACCGGAAGTACCTGAAGCTGCCTTGATGTAAAGCCCAAATCGTTGCTGTTCTGTACTCCACTTAACAATAAGTGGAACATCCGCATTTCATTTGTGTAGACTGCGACATTTGAGCCGCTCTAAGTCGCTCCAGTGGTTTCCAATTCTTTGTGACCCTGTGGACTGTAGCCCGCTGGGCTCCACTGTCCAGGGGATGCTCCAGGCAAGAATACTACAGTGGGTTGCCACGCCCTCCTCCCGGGAATCTTCCCAACCCAGGACCACACCTCTGTCCCCTGCGTCTCCTTCATTGGCAGGTGGGTTCTCTATACTAGCGCCACCTGGGACGCTCTCATCAATGGCTCTTTGCCAATGTGACCCTTCTGCAGCCTCCCCTGGTCACCTCTCCCACCCAAGTGAAGGTTTCACCACGCTGCCCGCAGAAGCAACACTTCTCACTCTTGTTGAAATCAGCCACAGCATCTACCATCAGCATCCTTGGCCTCTCGAAAATTTTCATAAAACTGTTTTTCAAAGATAGCAGTATACCCTCACCACTAAAAGACATGAAGTCCAGGGGAGAGAAGAGTATGTAGTTCTTTGAAGAGGGCAGAGTCCCCAAAGTCTGTGGAGTCTCTTCTGCATTTTGCTTTTGAATTAATCTTTACTGGAGCATAGTTGCTTAATAAGGTTGTGTTCATTTCTGCTGTGTTCATTTCAGCTATATGTATATACATGTGTCCTTTTGCGGGCGGGGGTGGGGGGAGATTTCTTTTCCTTTAGGTCACCACAGAGCACAGAGTCGAGTTCCCTGAGCTGTAGGATAGGTTCTCATTAGTCATCTATTTTATACATAGCATCAATAGCTCATAATGTCAACATTTTATCAATAAGTGTCCCACCTAGCAACTGCACTGAGTGTGCTCTGCTCTGAGCCGAAACAAAGGGGCAAGGAATTTGAACTACTCACAGCTGCTTGTACTCTCCATTGTGTCTAGATTTCCTGCTGAGAGCACCAAAGCTGATAAATTCAGCCTTACGTAAAATTTTCTCTGCCTTCCTCCTTCTATTACCTCAGAATTCATTCTCATGTGTATTGCCCAGAGAACTGCCTGTATATAAATCAGCAGATTCTTGCCTGTCCTCTTCAAGGAGAGCCAGAGATCTGGCATTGCATATCAGGCCTAGCATCCACACGATTTCTCTTCCCTTCCTTAGAGTCCGGATGGGTCAAAAGCCCCCGATTCACACAAATATGTAGCTGCAAAGGGCCTCCATGCTTGTCCACCCTGTTGCACAAGCTCTGTCTTGACACCTGAAGACTGATGCTGTGGCCATTGGCAAGCGTAAGGCTGGTGCAATGTGTGACGCTCCCTCCTTATAGTTTTTAATTAAGTCTTTGACCTTGTCATTGTAAAGCATTTTAGGAGCCATTATTTATCATCATAGAAACAACATAATCACCATTTGAGGGCTTTATTTTTTGTCAGGTTCCCACCCTCAGAGTAACAGCAATTAAATCCTGAACTAAATGGCTCCAGTATTTTCTTGCTCAGAGGCAGGATCTGTCTGACCAGCAGAGCAAGCTTTCAAAGGAGCTGCTGCTGCTGCTGCTGTTAAGTCGCTTCAGTCATGTCCGACTCTGTGTGACCCCATAGACGGCAGCCCACCAGGCTCCCCCGTCCCTGGGATTCTCCAGGCAAGAGCACTGGAGTGGGGTGCCATGTCCTCCAAAGCATGAAAGTGAAAAGTGAATGTGAAGTCGCTCAGTCGTGTCCAACTCCTAGCATCCCACGGACTGCAGCCCACCAGGCTCCCCTGTCCCTGGGATTCTCCAGGCGAGAGCACTGGAGCGGGCGCCATTGCCTTCTCCTCACAGGAGCTGGTTCTCTCTTACTTCTCACTCTTTGGTGTTTCTCCATTTTTTTTTTCTCTGAAAATATAAAATCCAACATTTCTTTCAGGACGCAAAAGGCAGCACCTTTGCAGAAGGGAGTGTGTCCTTCTCCAAATCTGTATCACAGCACCTTCTTTCCCTGTGCTCTGGGGTTTAGACATGCTTGCTGATTTAAGAGAGCCCTGTGGGGCCTCCTGCTTCCCTGCATCTGAACTGGCTGCCCTGGCTCTCTGGGATGTGATGCCCGCTCACCTGTAATAACTGCACAAAGCAAACAGCATCCCCTGGCCACCTCTTCATGGGCTGACAGCAAGGAGCCCACTCCTCTCTGTAATGCCATTATATTTCACTTTTTTGGAATGTGTCTTTGAACACCCCAAATTGATGCCTATGAGTGTCTTAAAATGAAGGCTTATAAAACAATATCTTAGGGACTTGTCTGGTGGTCCAGTGTTTAAGGCTCCACACTTCCATTGTGGGGAGGCCCCACTGCAGGTGGAGGGCGGGGGGTAGGGGTGGGGTGGTGGCAGGGGTTCGATCCCTGGTCAGAGAACTAAGATCTGGCACGCCATGAGGCTAAGAAGAGAAAATGAAAGACAATTTGTTGAACTGAATAAAAAATGAAGATGCAGCATCTCAACTTAAATTTTTTAAATTGCATATAGAAAACCAATACCTTAAATGAAGTGGGGAAATGCAGATTAAACAGAATTAAGTAGCAAAGTGGGAGTCACATCTCCTTAAGACTGTAACACTTTTTCTCCAGAATTCAAGTAGAGTCTACTAAAATGCCTGAGCGTGAACATTGCTCAGTCATGTCTGACTCTTTATGACCCCATGGGCTACACAGTCCATGGGACTCTCCAGGCCAGAACACTGGAGTGGGTAGCCTTTCCCTTCTCCAGGGGATCTTCCCAACCCAGGGATCCAACCCAAGTCTTCCACATTGCCGGCGGATTCTTCACCAGCTGAGTCACAGGGAAGCCCAAGAATGCTGCAGTGGGGAGCCTGTCACTTCTCCAGTGGACCTTCCCGACTCAGGAACCGAACTGGGGCCTGCTTTCTTTCAAATCCTAAGATGCTCTTCAGTCTTCTTCCGAAGCAGAATTTAGCAGCACGAGAGGGTGTTGTAAGGTCTGATTGTGACGCAGGTTGTTCTGATGGTTATTCCGTTTGGCAGCCCTGGAGCTGAACTGTCTGTCTGGCCTGCTTAGGGCCTTGGAGTACTGACTCCGTCATGGGCTTACCATGGGCTCTCTCTCCCAGTGGGCTTTACCCGTGGAGTCCACCAGCGCAAGACTGTGAGGAGAATCAGGTCTGATGTCTTTTGTTCTGTGTTAGGCCGTGCTTCTGGGTCTTCCAGGACCAGCGCTGCGGGGCAGTGCGCCCTGTCCCTTCACTGGGCTGTTAACACCGAGCCATCTCTTAACACCAAGGGTGGGAAAGGCTTCTCACCTTTGCTAGCCTCCGGCTGCTTCAGCAGACCTCCCTGGCTCTTCTAATTCTGTTCAAACGGTTCATCACAGTCTCTTAAACCACCTTGGCTCCGTTTCATTTCCAGCCTTGGCACTGCTTTCCCGAGTGGTGCTAGTGGTAAAGAACCCACCTCCCAGTGCAGGAGACGTGAGAGACGCAGGTTCGATCCCTGGCTCAGGAAGATCCCTTGGAGGAGGACACAGCAACTCACTCCAGTATTCTTGTCTGGAGAATCCCATGGACAGAGGAGCCTGGTGGGCTACAGTCCCTGGGGTCACAAAGACTCAGACATGACTGAGGCACATTAGGCCAATATAAAGGCTAACAAAAGCCATCGCTTGGACTTCTTTAACCCTGAAATGTATTATTGGTTTATCCTTTTGCTTCTATAATTGGGACCAATCCTTGCAAAATTAATTTATTTATGATCTCAGAAGATCTGATAATATTTTATAACTTTTTCTCCCAAATTATGAAATCTTTCTTGGTACAGGCAAAATGTGAATAAATCTTTTTTTTCCAAAATAATAAATTATAACTTCTACATATGTCTTTCAAAGCTTCAATTATTCTTCCTAAATTAGTTATTTTTTTCAGCATTGCAATATGATACATTTTCTAATTATATGTGATCAGACTCCATGGACTTTGTTAGTCCTGAAATGTGGATCAGTTATTGTTCATATTAAAGTGTTTTTATTAGTAATTGTCTTAATTTTAGGCCATCTGTAAATTCCAAACCATATCAAAACTGGGGACTCTTTATTGTATAAGTGTGACTAGTGATAATTTTAAAACCACCCAGTACCTGTTACCTGATAAAATATACTGAACTTGACTCTTGATCACTCACATGCAGTAAAGAAATTAATGCAGGACTGTGGGTAAGATGCACAAACAGAAAGTGTACAAAGCGATCTTAATAATCAATGGGAAAATTATGATTTTTCCTATCATTTTCAAAGTTTTTCTCTAGAACATTAACACCTCTTCTTATGAGTTACAAATGTCTGGGAAATGAGGACAGTGCAACTAACCTTTACTTATAGCCCCGTAATTTAGAAGACTAGGGGTGGCAAAAGAGTCCACCTGCCAGTGCGGCAGATGCAGGAGACCTGGATGCAGCCCTGGGTTGGGAGGGCGCCCTGGAGCAGGACGTGGCCACCCACTCCAGTATTCTTGCCTGGAGAATCCCATGGACAGAGGAGTCTCGCCGGCTACAGTCCTGGGGTTGCGAAGGGTTGGCTACGACTGAGCATGCGCCCAGTTCAGTTCAGTCGCTCAGTCATGTCTGACTCTTTGCGACCCCCTGAATCGCAGCACGCCAGGCTTCCCTGTTCATCACCATCTCTCGGAGTTCACTCAGACTCACGTCCATCGAGTCCGTGATGCCATCCAGCCACCTCATCCTCGGTCGTCTCCTTCTCCTCCTGCCCCTAATCCCTCCCAGCATCAGCGTCTTTTCCAATGAGTCAACTCTTCCCATGAGGTGGACAAAGTACTGGAGTTTCAGCTTTAGCATCAATCCCAGGGCTGATCTCCTTCAGAATGGACTGGTTGGATCTCTTGCAGTCCAAGGGACTCTCAAGAGTCTTCTCCAACACCACAGTTCAAAAGCATCAATTCTTTGGCACTCAGCCTTCTTCACAGTCCAACTCTCACATCCATACATGACCACTGGAAAAACCATAGCCTTGACTAGACGGACCTCAGTTGGCAAAGTAATGTCTCTGCTTTTGAATATGCTATCTAGGTTGGTCATAACTTTTCTTCCAAGGAGTAAGCGTCTTTTAATTTCATGGCTGCAGTCACCATCTGCAGTGATTTTGGAGTCCAAAAAAATACTGTCTGACACTGTTTCCACTGTTTCCCCATCTATTTCCCATGAAGTGATGGGACCAGATGCCATGATCTTCATTTTCTGAATGATGAGCTTTAAGCCAACTTTTTCACTCTCCTCTTTCACTTTCATCAAGAGGCCCTTTAACTCTTCTTCACTTTCTGCCATAAGGGTGGTGTCATCTGCATATCTGATGTGATTGATATTTCTGCCAGCAATCTTGATTCCAGCTTGTGTTTCTTCCAGCCCAGCATTTCTCATGATGTACTTGGCATATAAGTTAAATAAGCAAGGTGACAATATACAGCCTTGACGTACTCCTTTTCCTATTTGGAACCAGTCTGTTGTTCCATGTCCAGTTCTAACTGTTGCTT
>SJYC01130050.1:0-20545 GCA_006408675.1 Madoqua kirkii | reverse complement strand
GTTCACGTATTGCTGAAGCCTAGCTTGGAGAATTTTGAGCCTTACTTTACTAGCATGTGAGATGAGTGCAATTGTGTGATAGTTTGAGCATTCTTTGGCATTGCCTTTCTTTGGAATTGGAATGAAAACTGACCTTTTCCAGTCCTGTGGCCACTGCTGTATTTTCCAAATTTGCTGGCATATTGGGTGCACAACTTTAACAGCATCATCTTTCAGGATTTGAAACAGCTCAACTGGAACTCCATCACCTCCACTAGCTTTGTTCGTAGTGATGCTTTCTAAGGCCCACTTGACTTCACATTCCAAGATGTCTGGCTCTAGGTGAGTGATCACATCATCATGATTATCTGGGTCGTGAAGATCTTTTTTGTACAGTTCTTCCATGTATTCTTGCCACCTCTTCTTAATATCTTCTGCTTCTGTTAGATCCAGACCATTTCTGTCCTTTATCGAGCCCATCTTTGCATGACATGTTCTCTTGGTATCTCTTTTCTTGAAGAGATCTCTAGTCTTTCCCATTCTGTTGTTTTCCTCTATTTCTTTGCATTGATCGCTGAAGAAACCAAATTTTCATGACTGTCTCAAAATCAGTCTTTCAAATAAAGTATCTCTATAGACACTACCAGCTGAATACCGAGAAATACTGGCTTGGCCCAAAAGGTTTGCTTGGGTGTTTCTATAACATCTTAACTTTTTGGCCAACCCAATACTATCTAGAGATGTCCGCTGAGAAAGGGTGAGTCAACAGCTAGCTGCTGACCAGGACAATCTGCTGCCAGCTTCTTCCAGAAATCAGTGGATGACACCATACACATGTTCTTGGCAGGTGGACTTTGGTTGGGTTCCTCTTGTGATTTCAAGAGTCCTACTCCAAAAACTGAGAGCTGTGTATGCAAGACAGACATTCAGCCAGCAGCTGAGGAGTTCAGTTAAAGGCACCTGAAATGCTGGGATCAGGCAGCCCCAGAGTTTTGATAAAGCATTTCCATCCAAGTTTTCCACAATCTTATGTGCTCAGACGCTCAGTCATGTCCAGCTCTTTTGCGACCCCAGGGGCTTCCCAGGTGGTGCTACTAAAGACCCCACCTGCCAGTGCAGATGCAAGAGAGAGAGTTTCGACCCCTGGTGGGGAAGAAGGGAATGGCCGTCCACTCCAGTGTTCTTGCCCAGAGAATCCCGTGGACAGAGGAGCCTGGTGGGCTGCAGTAAGGTCACAAAGAGTCGGACAGGACGGAGCGACTCAGTAGGCATAGCACACGAACCTTCTCTGTAAATTCGAGTCAAGGTCGTACACGATTTCTCCAAGAACATTACTGACTCCATAACATGTTACACTCACTCCCCTTTCTAGGGTGTGATTTTAAGGTACTGATTGTCCCCATTGCTCAAGGCAAACGTGACTGCATTTAATGTTACATTGAAAGCTTAACAAAGAACTGTTTGTGCAAATACTTACTACATAGAAGCAGAATGACCAAAGGCCGCTATTCTTCCTCCTCTTACGAAAAATAAATGCTATCACGTATGTCAGGAGGACGAGTGAAGCTGCAAACCCAAGCGTCATGAGAACCTGAGGATAATGCAAAGAAAGGGCGTAGTCAGAACAGTGACATCTCGACTGCGGCAGAGGCTGCAGCGAGGCTCACGTTCCTCATGACACATGCAGTCTGTACGGTTCTGTCTGGGTGTATGACAAACTGAAACTGGAAACGTCGTGACTATGTGAAACTGCATCAGTGTGAAAGTTTACTGTGCAAGATGGTCTCTGTGCCTTTGTTACTTACCAAAGCAAATATAACTCGACTTGTGAGAGAAATGTACACCATATCCGCTAGGTAGAAAATCAGATACATGGAAAGGAGAATGAGACTGTAGAGGCTGACATCCACCAGCGCCTGCCCACACCAGTACGCAGAGGGGAAGAGGCCGGAGATCCACAGCTGGGACTTGGTTCTCTTCTGATGGAAAACCACAGCAGAGACATGGATTCAGTTGAAATTCAAATCCCCCCCAAAAAACATATTAGGTGATTTTCAAAGGTAAATATAATGTGATATTCTAATACCTTGAAAAAAGATGTAAGTCTTGAAGTGGAGACTTTACTGAACCTGTCACAATACTGCTTCTGTCTTATATTTTGGTTTTTTAGACAAACTGAAACTGGAAACGTCGTGACTATGTGAAACTGCATCAGTGTGAAAGTTTACTGTGCAAGATGGTCTCTGTGCCTTTGTTACTTACCAAAGCAAATATAACTCGACTTGTGAGAGAAATGTACACCATATCCGCTAGGTAGAAAATCAGATACATGGAAAGGAGAATGAGACTGTAGAGGCTGACATCCACCAGCGCCTGCCCACACCAGTACGCAGAGGGGAAGAGGCCGGAGATCCACAGCTGGGACTTGGTTCTCTTCTGATGGAAAACCACAGCAGAGACATGGATTCAGTTGAAATTCAAATCCCCCCCAAAAAACATATTAGGTGATTTTCAAAGGTAAATATAATGTGATATTCTAATACCTTGAAAAAAGATGTAAGTCTTGAAGTGGAGACTTTACTGAACCTGTCACAATACTGCTTCTGTCTTATATTTTGGTTTTTTGGCGGTCAGGCACACGGGATCTTAGCCTCCTGACCAGATATTGAACCTGTACCCCATGCACTGGAAGGCGAAGTCTTAACCACTTGGACCACGAGGGAAGTCCCTAAATTTTTTAAAAAAACTAATATTTTTAAAATTTTAATATTTTAATTTGCTTCCCTGATAGCTCAGTTGGTAAAGAATCTGCCTGCAATGCAGGAGACTCCGGTTACATTCCTGGATTGGGAAGATCTGCGGGAGAAGGGAAAGGCTACCCACTCCAGTATTCTTGGGCCTTTCTTGGGCCTCAGCTGGTGACGAATCCACCTGCAATGCAGGAGACCTGGGTTCGATCCCTGGGCTGGGAAGATTGCCTGGAGAAGGGATAGGCTACCCACTCCAGTATTCTGGCCTGGAGAACTCCATGGACAGTAGAGTCCATGGGGTCACAAGAGTCGGACACGACTGAGTGACTTTCACCTTCACTTTTTCAGTATCTTAATTGCGTGAGCGCCGCTTTTAGGGAGCCGGTGGCAGAAGCGCCAGGCGCATCAGGGTGGACGTTTAAGCACGAGAACGGTCTCACCCGGCAGGTCTGAAGAATAAACAGAACAGTAGCCTCCTAATGGTCAGAGTCTGAATCAGTCTCCTTCAAAAGAAATGCTATTTTGTCATCCCAAGAACAGTAAATTCTCCATTCTCTAAATATTCTCCTGGATAATTACTGACTCAGAGGGCGAGAGAGGACCTGTTTAAATCTGGTAGGACTGTCTTGCCTCCATAATGGGTGTGACCCAACACAAATACAACCAAAAGCTGTATTCTGCACACTGGCAAGTGGACTGAAGTCTTAACTGTGGTCCTTGATGCCAATATCAACGATCTCCTCCCTGTGGTTAGGAAATAATGTGGTTGAAAGTTTTGTCACATTCCCCTTTGAAGGTTTAGATTGATTTGAGTGCCTGCCAGACTGTTGCCCTTTTCCTATCATTTTGAAGTAACAGGGACTTTGTGTTTTTAGAAGTAACTTTTCTGTTGCTGCTGCTAAGTGTCTTCGGTCGTGTCCGACTCTGTGCGACCCCATAGCCGGCAGCCCACCAGGCTCCCCTGTCCATGGGATTCTCCAGGCAAGAGCACTGGAGTGGGGTGCCATTGCCTTCTCTGAACTTTTCTGACTTGATAGAAATAATACTGAACTGCGTTATCGGAGTGAAACACGTTACAGTGTTTTCCTGTGAGAAAACCCACAGCGCTGAGCACAGAATGACGGGGGCCCCGGCGGTTTTCTTCCGTCCTCCCTCTTCTTACCTTGTAATCGCTGACGCTGCTCATGGCGAAGTAAGGAGACAGGCTGCACGTGACAAAGAACAAGAAGAACGAGCCTTCGGGGAGCCCCGTCCAGAGCAGCGTGTGGCCCTGCACACAGAAGACGCGCTCGGTGGGCACACGGGCACAGGCAGCACAGAGTCACACCAGAAAGCTGGGCGCCAGTCGATGCCGCCGCAACAGACGGCTCCTTAACCATGTCCACACTGTAAACTGCTTCAGGCCAGTGAGTGTTTGTGAAAAAGGAAAGAAATACCGATCTTCACAGAAGCACGTGCTTCTGGAAGTACTGAAAAATCTACCGTGCCCAGCTAGTTCCTCGATCACCACCCACGGAGGCCAGGGGCGGGCGGGGAGACGTTCCTGGTCACTCAAGGTGAAGTGTCAACTCCGAGGGAAGAAAGAGAAGTGAAAAATGACCCAGAACCATTTCAGGGCGTGTGTCGAAAGGACGGAGAGCAGAGACCCGTGCGCACTGTTCACGGCAGTGCTGCTCACACGCACCAGGGGACAGAGGCGGTGGCATGTCCTCGAGCAGCTGAGCGGTGTGCACGAGCACACCCTTAGAGGAGGCCTCCTGTTGCACGCTGCAGCACGCGTGCACTGAGGGGCATCAGGGAAGCGGGAAGGGAGCAGACACGAGAGGCGCGTGCTGGTAAGTGGTCCCCTGACACAGCCAGAGTCCCAGAAAGAGCCGCAGAACGGGGTCAGCAGGGCCGCGAGGGCCGGGGAGCAGGCGGGCTTGCTTGGCGGAGATAAAGTGCTAACTCCACAAGACAGAAGCGTTCCGGAGATCTGACTCATGACAGTGTGAGAATACCTAACACTTCCGAAGTGCACCCTTAAAAACGCCTAGATGAAATGACAGCCGGTGGAATCTGCTGTGTGGCTCAGGAAGCTGAAACAGAGGGGACAGCCTCGGGGTGTGGTGCGGCGGGAGACGGGGGTTTCAGGAGGGAGGGGTCTATGTATGCCGATGGCTGGTCCGTGTTGACACCGACTATATCCTTCGTTCAAAAATAAAGACATTTTAAGACATGACTAGATGGTAAGGTTTTGCGTTACAGGGCTTCTTTTAAACCACAATACAAAAAATAATCATTGAGGAACGATGAGAGAGGTTGATAATTCAGGCCCGAGCCACCGTCTTCCCCAGCAAACCTAGTGATGGAGAGGTGAAGGTGCCGGGAGCGAGTGGGAGCTTCTGAAGCACAACTTGAAAGGAAACCCCTCTGCACTAAGCCCACCGTCAAAGAGAGAAACCTGAACTCACTTCCCCCAAATCGGTGTCTGAGTCTGGTCTTAAGCTCAGGGCGCGGGCTTCCCAGGTGGCGCTAGTGGTAAAGAACCCGCCTGCCGGTGCAGGAGAGGTAAAGAGATTTGTGTTTGATCCCTGGGTCCAGAAGATCCCCTGGAGGAGGGCATAGCAGCCCACTCCAGTCTTACCCTGGAGCATCCCATGGACAGAGGAGCCTGCTGGGCTACAGTCCTTGGGGTCGCAAAGAGTCAGACACGACTGAGGGACTTAGCACACACAGGTACAGGGCTGCCTGCAGGATTGATTACAGGAGGCCAGGGCAGTGGCCTGTCTCAAAGTCATTCTCAAACTCTCCTTCAGGCTTTGGAAGCTACATCTACAAATTCGAATGTTTCAGCAGATGGGAGAACGCGTCACTGTCTTTCTGAGAACGGCTGAAAGGAGAAAGGTCTGCACTCCTGGGGATGTCTAAGAGAATAACCGTGTGGCCTCGGTCCATTTTGATCCTGAACAAACATGCAATAAAATGGGGAAACCAATGACCAAGAGGGGCTGCGGCCCCCTCGGTCTGCCCGGTGGCCCCTCCCTGCAGACCCCCTTGTCCGGCCACTGCCCAGCTCTCCCGGCCAGCGGCGGCTTCGGCTCAGCTAGCCTGCGCCGTCTCCCCGCGTGTGCGCAGCACGACTGAGGCAGTGCAGGCGCAGACTGAGCCCAGCCCTCTGTCACAGGCCGGCTCCTGCCTCTGACGGCTCTGTTTCCAATCGCGCTTCTCGCTCTCCCAGCCTCCTGGTTTGGAACAGGCAGGGTCTGCTTCCGGAGATCCCTCTAGGGCACCGGTCGGGGTCTAAGCAGAAAGTCTTCACCACCTTCAGTACTTAAGACAGAGGGAAGTCAATCACGCAGGGGTTACGCGGGTGGGGAGCGTGGAGGAACCAAGGGTAAGGAAGCCACTGTCCCTTCTGGGTTGGAAGGCGAAGGGAGGTGATGTGACCGGAGCCCACAGTGTGTGGCCTTTCTGCCCTCCTCGCTCCGATCCCTGCTTTCTGCTGTCTAAATCCAGGCTAGAGCTGGCTGACAAAGACCCCTGAGAACGTGGCTCTGGGCATCAGACACCCTTGCGATGCAGAGCAATGATGGGTGACTAAAGGGACGGATCCGAAGGAAGATGGCCCAAAAGCCGGCAGATTCTCCTTCATTTCAGTCAACCCACTCGCCGCGGAGTCAGTGAAGGGTCCACCACCGAATGATACTGGCTTTACCAGATTCTAAAGCTGGTTACCAGGGCTCCCAACTTCCAACCCATTGTACACACACACACACACACACACACACACACAGACTCCCTCTCTGTCTCCAAGACACTTCTGCAGTCAAGCCTGTAGTTTTTCAGAAGATTCCCTAGGAGACTATGGCAGAGTACTGGAAAATCTCCTTTCTGCAAACCCTTTAGCAATAACTTAGGAAAAATCATATGTTGCCAAGTATAGTCTGATTGAAAAATTAAGACGAAATGGTTTTTAGGACTGACGATCCAGAGGACCCATAGCCATTACTCAGCAGCCCAAGAAGGTAAATGAGCAAACCGAGCGCTTACCGAAGGTTCTGCACTTCTCAGGGTCCGAATGTGCCGGGTCTGATTGAACATGCGCAGCAGCGCGTTGCTGACGATGCTCACGAGGACCGGAAAGCAATGCAGCCTCTTGGTGTTGCACGCGACCGAGAACCGATAGTCCTTCCCGGGAAAAAAGGCAGACAGCGTCACGCTGGCTCCAGACCGCCGAAGACGAGCGCGCTCAGCAGCGGCGCGTCCGGCTCGCGACCACCTCTGCGTGGACTGGCCTTTCTGAGCATCGCCTTTCTCTTTTGTTGGGGGAGGAAGGGACAGTGAATGTGCTGGGATGCGGCTTAAATGAGATTGTGTACATTAGGTTCTGGTGGAGCAGATAGCACAGTTGGCAATATGCATTTTTATCAGCATTACTGATTTGAAATCATTCATCCTCATTTTGCTTACGAGGAAGTTTTATCGACCCGGATTTAACAGTGGCCCTGACAAGGGGACACTAAGCTTACAGAGAGCGAGCCAAGGAGCCCCGATCTTCGGGTAGGAGGTGAGCGTGGGGTTACACTGCCAGTGAAGCGTTCCCACACTTTCTGAGCCCTCCTTTCTGTTTTTCTTCACGCTCATAAGGCTTCTCATGCAGGCTTCTCTGGTGCCTCAGTGGATTCTTTAGAATTCACCTGCCCACGCAGGAGACAGGTTCCATCTCTGGTCCGGGAAGATCCCACATTCCACGGAACAACTCAGCCCGCAACTACTGCACCTGTGCGCTGGAGCCCGGGAACCGCAGCCACTGAGCTCACGCGCCTAGAGCCCGTGGTCCCAGCAAGAGAAGCCGCGTCTGGAGAGGAGCCCCACTCGCTGCACGCAGAGCAAAGCCTGTGCACAGCAGGGAAGGCCCAGCCCAGCCAGAGACACACAAAAGCCTAAAACTGCTCCTGCATTGTCCAGCAGGACCAGCTGTGCACACAGCGAACACCCGAGATCGGGAACAAATCAAGCAACTGGCAAGCAACGGAGTTTCCGAGAGTCGGCACAAAGCCCACAGTTTACCAAGCGCCTGCTGTCGGTAGACCCAGCGATCCATCTTCAGGGCCTTTTGCTTTGGTTTTATTTCCCTTGTAGCAAGCAAGAAACAGGCAGCTTCATGGAATCTGGCCCAGCTTTCCACTGGGATGTAAACTCCGTTTTACTTAGGATTGGGATGTATTTTCAACAGTCTTATTCCCGTGAAAGGATCTCTATTATCACTTGTACTCTTTTACCCAAATTGAAACATATTGAATAATAAACTGAGAGCACTTCCCTCCCAAAGATTTCACGGGATTATTATAGTATTTAATGTATTTTCTCACTATATAAAGATATCACTTGGGTAGTTTGTCATTAAATGGGATTTCTTAAATTCATAATTATAGGGGTTGGTACTCAGGTCTAATATTTTATTGAGTCTGAATAATGCAGCGACATCTAGGTACCTTCAAATGTAAAAAATCTTATAGTCCAAAATTTAAGATGAAAATGTTTTACAACAACTTATTTAAAGGGCGAGGGGAGGAAGGGACAGTGAATGTGCTGGGATGCGGCTTAAATGAGATTGTGTACATTAGGTTCTGGTGGAGCAGATAGCACAGTTGGCAATATGCATTTTTATCAGCATTACTGATTTGAAATCATTCATCCTCATTTTGCTTACGAGGAAGTTTTATCGACCCGGATTTAACAGTGGCCCTGACAAGGGGACACTAAGCTTACAGAGAGCGAGCCAAGGAGCCCCGATCTTCGGGTAGGAGGTGAGCGTGGGGTTACACTGCCAGTGAAGCGTTCCCACACTTTCTGAGCCCTCCTTTCTGTTTTTCTTCACGCTCATAAGGCTTCTCATGCAGGCTTCTCTGGGCCTCAGTGGATTCTTTAGAATTCACCTGCCCACGCAGGAGACAGGTTCCATCTCTGGTCCGGGAAGATCCCACATTCCACGGAACAACTCAGCCCGCAACTACTGCACCTGTGCGCTGGAGCCCGGGAACCGCAGCCACTGAGCTCACGCGCCTAGAGCCCGTGGTCCCAGCAAGAGAAGCCGCGTCTGGAGAGGAGCCCCACTCGCTGCACGCAGAGCAAAGCCTGTGCACAGCAGGGAAGGCCCAGCCCAGCCAGAGACACACAAAAGCCTAAAACTGCTCCTGCATTGTCCAGCAGGACCAGCTGTGCACACAGCGAACACCCGAGATCGGGAACAAATCAAGCAACTGGCAAGCAACGGAGTTTCCGAGAGTCGGCACAAAGCCCACAGTTTACCAAGCGCCTGCTGTCGGTAGACCCAGCGATCCATCTTCAGGGCCTTTTGCTTTGGTTTTATTTCCCTTGTAGCAAGCAAGAAACAGGCAGCTTCATGGAATCTGGCCCAGCTTTCCACTGGGATGTAAACTCCGTTTTACTTAGGATTGGGATGTATTTTCAACAGTCTTATTCCCGTGAAAGGATCTCTATTATCACTTGTACTCTTTTACCCAAATTGAAACATATTGAATAATAAACTGAGAGCACTTCCCTCCCAAAGATTTCACGGGATTATTATAGTATTTAATGTATTTTCTCACTATATAAAGATATCACTTGGGTAGTTTGTCATTAAATGGGATTTCTTAAATTCATAATTATAGGGGTTGGTACTCAGGTCTAATATTTTATTGAGTCTGAATAATGCAGCGACATCTAGGTACCTTCAAATGTAAAAAATCTTATAGTCCAAAATTTAAGATGAAAATGTTTTACAACAACTTATTTAAAGGGCGCAGTTTAGTCAATGATCACCCCATGTGTTTTTGAGTTGTCGCTGTATACTAGCTGGGCTGACTGTTCACAGTGTTTGCATCAGCTAAAATGTAGCACTTTAACTGTCTTTTATAAAAGCAAACACAGGGCAAGTGGCAAGCGTACCTTTTGTTTGCCAGAAACGATGATGGCCCCGTTGTAAGACGGATCCTCGGTGCCATTTCTATTTTCAAAGTCATCTGCCTCCAAAAGTATATTTTGATGCTTCAGTGACTGTATGAAATCTTCAATGTTTGATTCTAGCGTGAAATCCAGAACAGAAGGACACAGAAAGCAAGAGCACATGTGACCATCTTTAAAAAATAAACCACACGCACACAGTCAAGATTTGTCGAAAACCACGTAAAGGCGCGTCTCTGTGGGCATCAAAAGAACAACATGCCGGCCCACAAAGGGGAAGCCGCCCCACCGTCTGCCATCGTCGAATCTTACGCTTCACCAGTGAGCCGCCGCGGACGCCTGCAACGGGCAGTCAGGCAAAACCGACTGCCCCTCATTTAGGGCAGCGAGACCATGGGTTCTAATCGGTCTTGAGTCTTCCTAGATTCTGCTGGCGGGCATAGGGTAAACCAGCGCCACCGTCACGCTGTCAGCCGGCGTGTACAGCATTTCGGGTGTGGGTGAGGCCGCTTAACAGAGACCTGGACACCGAGCGCTTCTGTGAGTACAGAAACCCGTCTCCATCTCCCCAAGAGCTGAGGATCCTCAGGTGGACAGACTGGCAGGTCAGGTGAGTTACAGGGCGACAACTCAGGCTCCCTCCGGCCGTCCCAGCAGCTCCAAAGTCACACAGACATGCACCGCCCCTCACAAGTTCTCTTCCATAAGCGAGGTTTAAACGCACATTTTACTCTTATAATTTGCTTCCCCCCACCTGTGCTATTTAACAATAAAAATCACTTTTTTTTTTCTGGATTTACAATTTGTTTTTCTGTTTACCTGTGTTATTGATGATCAATAAGCTGGTCCGGGGGTCTTGGGGAAGTTGTCCCGGAGAGAGGAAATACAACTCAGGTTTAAATTCCCAATCAGTGGTTTCATTCAACACAGCATAGAATATGCTTTCCACAATCAAGGGGAAGACAGCAACTCCAAACATGAGCAGCCTTCGATCAAGAGATATCCCCATATGAAAGCCGCGGCGACAGAACAGCCAGACGCCTCGCAAGCGTGTGCTGGGTGCCGTCTATAATTGGCGCCAACATTTCAAAAGCCACACCTTCTTCACGTGCCACGCGTGGGTGCGTGCTCAGCCGTAAGTCGTGTCTGACTCTCTGTGACCCCATGGGCTGTACCCACGGGATTCTCCAGGCAAGAATACTGGAGTGGGTTGCCATGCCTTCCTCCAGAGAATCTTCCCAACCCAGGGACTGAACCTGAGTCTGTTGCACTGGCAGGCGGGTTCTTAACTGCTGAGCCCCCAGGGAAGCCTGGCACTGGGATAGAAACACAGGCTCTCAAACTATGAAAATTAAGCAGACGTGTGGAGAAGGCTGCGCAGGCCCTCACATCAGGGGTCCCCGCTGCTGGTTCAATCAAACGCCCCATTTACTCATCCTCTGGCAGGAAGCCGCTGGGGGTATTGTGTTCCAGGCTTCTTGCTGGCTTTTCTGCTTTTGTCCTTTTTAGATCCACAACAGCAGTTTAATTTCTGCTCTTTTTGAAATTCTTTTCCAGTACAGGTCGTTGCAGAGTGGAGCTCCCCTGCTGCGCGGCAGGTCCTTACTGGCTTTCTGTTTCTCATGTAGTGTGTGTGTGCGTGTTTATCCCAGGCTCCAGTTTACCCGCCACCCCCAGCCTTTCTCCTTTGCCAGCTGTAAGCTTTTCCTACTTCTGTGACTCTGCTTCTGTTTTGTAAGTAAGTTCATCTGCACCGTTTTAGAAGATTCCACATGTAAACAACATGGCCTACTTGTCTTTCACTTTCTCCCCTCACTAGACAATCCCTAGGTTCACCTGCTGCTGTCAACGATATCATTCAGGATTTTACAGCTGAATAGATGGCCCCCCACTCCAGTCCTCCTGCCTGGAGAATCCCATGGAAGGAGGAGGCTGGTGGGCTGCAGTTCAGGGGGTCTCGAAGAGTCAGACACGACTGAGCGACTTCACTTTCACTTTTCACTTTCATGCATTGAAGAAGGAAATGGCAACCCACTCCAGGGTTCTTGCCTGGAGAATCCCAGGGATGGGGGAGCCTGGTGGGCTGCCGTCTACGGGGTTGCACAGAGTCAGACACGACTGAAGCGACTTAGCAGCAACAGCAGTATTTAATCATGTTCTAGTTTCAGATTCCCTCCCGTGTAACCCTCTCTTGACGCTCCCTGTCTAAGAAGCCACGTGCCCCGATACTCACAGGGTCAGAAGCCCTTTCTTTCGTCGTCTTAACTGTAAGAAACGGAGCCGAGCCATCGCCCAGAACTGCAGCCTCCAGAGGCCTGCGACGCTCAGAGCCTTCTGCTGCGTCTCGGGGGCAGAAGGGCAGGGTGGATCCATCTCATGCGGCCGACCCGCCTCCCTGCTCATCTCCGCTCGTTCAGAATCTACACACGCGCGCACACACAGAATACACACATGTCGCTAACAGTGTCATGGCACCACAGCTTTCTCTTTGCAACAACATTGAACATGGTTTTAGAATGTTCCTGGTTACACAGCAAAGAAGGTCAGAAACAAATTAGGTACATGATGCCCACATTCAGTAAACTCAGTGGAGAAAACATGGTGAATTCATACCAAACATGGAGCTCAGGAAAGATGATCCCAGTATGCTGTTTTTGAAAAGACAGACAGGTCTCATATGTAACAATATTTTGAGAATTTCAAGAAATCTCTTCCACAGGAACACCCAATCATGAATGCCTAAATATCTACTTAAAATTTTATGTGGAAAAATTGTCAGATCTGAAACCACCAGATCAGTACCCGATTCCCAACTACATGCCACACAAGCAGCAGGACTTGGAGCAAATCATTTAACTGCTGTCCGGCCTGACCTTCTCAGGTGTGAGAATGTGCCCATGGCGTTTGTCACAAAGGTTATTTTGTTGTTTGTTAGTTGCTCAGTCGTCTCCGACTCTTTGCAACCCCAAGGACTGTAGCCCACCAGGCTCCTCTGTCCGTGGGATTTCCTGGGCAAGAATACTGGTGCCGGTTGCCATTTCCTTTTCTAGGGGATCTTCCCGACCAGGACCAAACCCACACATCCTGCACTGCAGGAGGATCTTTACAACTGAGCCGCCTGCAAAGGCCATAAAGGTTATTATAGAAAGTGAAAGTGAAGGTGAAGGTGGGGTTGCTCAGTGGTGTCCGACTCTTTGCGACCCCGTGGACTGTAACCTACTACTGTCCATGGGGTTCTCCAGGCAAGAATACTGGAGTGGATTGCCATTTCCTTCTCCAGGGGATCTTCCCAACCCAGGGATCGAACCTGGGTCTCCCACGTTGGAGGCAGCTCTTTTAATCATCGTCCATCAAAACACACGTTGGGCTTCCCTGGTGGCTCAGTGGTAAGAAATCTGCCTGTCAATGCGAGAGACCCACTGACTGAGCCCAGCATTCAATCCCCGGGTTGGGAAGATCCCTTGGAGAAGGAAATACAACCCATTCCAGTATTCTTGTCTGGGAAATCCCATGGACAGAGGAGCCTGGCAGGTTACATAAAGTCCATGGGGTCCCAAAGAGTCGGACATGACTTAGCGACTAAACCACCACCACCACCAAAAGACGGCTCAGGAGATTATTGAACCCTTTCCCCCGTTAAGGGCTCGGTGGAATTCTGCATATGAACAAGGTAGGGGAATCTTGACAGCAAACATCTGCTCAGACTTCATGACCCCGCTGGAGAGCCTCTGACATCCTCAGAGCACCCAGGAAGCAGGGACTCTCTGGGAGAGGAGACAGCGGCTGAAAGAGGAAGCGAGTCGTTTCTGAAGGGAAGCCTGTGATGCGTCGAGAAGGGGCCTGTGTCTAGTCCTAGTGACGACGTGAGGGAAAGGCCAGCGGCCCTTCCCAAACTGCACAATCAGATCCGGAACGTTCTCGTTCCCTGGTGAGAGCCACACACAAGCCCCTCTAGACACTAAGCTGACACGTGCGCGTTTGCACACTGGTTTTCCATGACGCATACGGACGGACGTACCTTGCTCAGCCATTGGGCTTCCTTCCAGCTTCATGACGACTTCACTCAGCGTTGATGTGGACACCTCATAACTCATCACACCCAGGCTGCAGCCCTCATCGAGGGCACCGAAAAGGTCTACGGCAACAAGGGGGGACAGACAGACATCTGAATACCGCGCCGACAGCTACGCCTAGTGAATGGGCCCCCGTCTGAATGATGCCGCCGGATGTTGCGCAGAAGCCCCCTTCTTTGGAGGCAAAATTTCACCAGGCTGCCCTCCCTCTGTGACATGAAGAGGGAGGCCTCCCCATCCGCCCATCCTCTGCACAACCCTCTGCATCCATCGTCCGCCTACAGCTCACAACACGCCCGTAAACTTCTTTGAGGAAAGGTGACCAATCAGAGAGAGCACCACCTTCTCACCAATGCCCCATAAATCAACTGTCACCCCACAAAACACTGTAACCCCTCAAACCACCATCACCCCCCGAATCACCATCACCCCAAAAATCACCATTGCCCCTCAAATCATTGTCATCCCACAAATCACCATCACTCCACAAATCACATCACCCCTCAAATCACCATCACCCCCAAAATCACCATCACCCTTCAAATCACCATCACTCCCAAAATCGCCATCACCCCTCAAATCACCATCACCCCCAAAATCGCCATCACCGTTCAAATCACCATCACCCCCAAAATCACCATCACCCCTCAAATCACCATCACCCCCAAAATCACCATCACCCCTCAAATCACCATCACCCCTCAAATCTCCATCGCCCCACAAATATCGCGAGCCTCTGCCTCTAGTCCTGACTTTCCTTCCGGGTGATCTGCAGCTCCCGCCACCCAAGGCCGCCTCTTTGATTTGGGTCCTGAACCCCTTCCCCTCTGGGGCTCTCAGAGGCCTCCCCAATTACCTCCTCCTTTTATCTCCTGCATCATCAGCATCTACAAGTACCCGGTCATCCCAAATCAGATGCCAAAATGCTGTAAGGTCACCCACTGAGCAAAGACGCGTGTGCGTGCACACGACAAGCAACAGCGAAACAAAGAAAGGAAAGCTCTGCTCCTCCCACGAAACGCATCATCACTCCAAAGATCCGTCTCTTCTGCTGTTCCTCATTAGTCACTCCTATCCACACATAACCTGCACAAACCCAAATGCTACCCTCATCCCCCCACCACCTGCCCAGAAGCTACTGTTTGCAAGCATCAGTGATTGCAATTTTCTTAATTCAATGAATACGTTTTCTTGGCAGGGGTGGGGGGGGGGAGTTGTTTGTTTTTATTCTTTTAACTTGGTCTCTCTCTTTTTAGAATTTAGTGACATTCAAAGCTGCTGACTATACCCTCCTTCTGGAAACATTTTCTCCCTTGAGTTAATAAGAGCAAACTCTTGTTTCGCCTTCAACTGCCCCAGGGGCTGCGGATCTCCACCTCGTTCTGACCCGCCCTCCACTCTCTCCATCCTATGCCACCTGCTCATTAATCCAACCCCTTGCATTAAATCCATCTAATACGCAGATTCGATCATTCAACCCGAATCACCGAATGAGTGATTCCCAGATTCAGCTCTCACTCTGCTCTCTGAATTCCTGTACCCCATAACCAACTATCCACTTGGCCGTTGGACAGCTGCACTTGGAAGTTCTCATCTCAGCTTCAGCTCCTTGAGAAACTCAACCCCAAACGAAATCCAAATCCACCACATAAGAAAGCTGTAATAACGGTGTGAACACACGTTCCCAAGTTCGCCCCCATGTACTTGTACTTAAATTACCTGGAAATTTATTTGTCCTTTCCGCAGGCAATGTATACACAAGCTTTTCTTTGCTTTCCGTTTTCAATTTAGCATCAGGGATGTGGTGATTAATGAGGGATGTTATTTTTTCTGGATCACACGTTTCATTTCTGTACAAACTAAATGTAAAAGGAAAGACAGTTCGTTTGTGTTTTCTCTGCCGCTGCCACAAAAACAGACCTCTTATCAGATCTGTAGCCTTTGTGTATTAGTTTACTTGGCTTTAGGGAGCAAACAAATGAGGAAATAATAACAGTGATAATGATGCCATCAGTTTGGAAAGTCTTAGGATCTAAACAGAGATGTATCAGGTCAAAACAACTGCAAGTACACAAAAATAAATAATGAGATTAAAATGATATATCAAGTATGAAGAGAGACAGAGGCAGGCAAGAACATTAGACAGAAGAGATTTCTTAAGGAAAATAATTATTACATCAGACTGTGCAGATGTTAGAAAACTAGTGTCTAATGGGGAAATCTGCCCTTCACCCATGTTCTGTTTCATCATCAAGGTTTTTTCCAAAAAGTATCGGTTTGGCCTGGACACACATGAGGTCAGATCATACACGGCCTCAGCCTGGACGGGGGTCCATGAGGTCAGACCACCCATGGTCTCAGCCTGGACAGGGATCTATGAGGTTAGACCACCCACGGCCTCAGTCTGGACAGGGGTCCAGGAGGTCAGATCACACATGGCCCCAGTCTGGACAGGAGTCCAGGAGGTTAGATCACACAAGGCCTCAGCCTGGACGGGGGTCCAGGAAGTCAGACCACCCACAGCTTCAGCCTGGATGGGGGTCCAGGAGGTCAGACCACCCACGGCATCAGCCTGGATAGGGGTCCAGGAGGTCAGACCACCCACGGCATCAGCCTGGATAGGGGTCCAGGAGTTTAGACCACACACAGCCTCAGCCTGGACGGGGGTCCAGGAGGTCAGATCACACACGGCCCCAGTCTGGACAGGAGTCCAGGAGGTTAGATCACACATGGCCTCAGCCTGGACGGGGGTCCAGGAGGTCAGACCACCCACAGCTTCAGCCTGGACGGGGGTCTATGAGGTCAGACCACCCACGGCCTCAGCCTGGATGGGGGTCCAGGAGTTTAGACCACACACAGCCTCAGCCTGGACGGGGGTCCAGGAGGTTAGATCACACACGGCCTCGGCCTGGACAGGGTCCAGGAGAAACCCCCCACCGTCATCAGTTCCCCAGGGCTTCTCCCTTTGAGACCCGCCCCGTCCTCAGCACTGATGAAGGTGTAGGAGACAAGAATAGCGAGGAGCACGCGGCAGACCTGGACCAACCCAGCTGAGCGAGCTGGAGCTCAGCTGATACCCCAGTCTCTCTCAGGGCGGCCCACCTCGGAGACAGCCCATCACTGAAGGTGTGTCTGCAGAGCCAGGCCACCCCGGGTGCCTTTACCTTAGGTGATAGCCGAGACCCCATCTTCGCTTCAGAAAGACAGAGGAGCCCGCACACTTCAGCCTCCCGCTGGACAGGATCACTTTCCTATCTGGGCAGAAAGAAGCGAGAGAAGGAAGACGGGCTCATCACCTCCTCACTATGTGGAAAACATGGGGGGGTGCCAGGACTTAGATTTCCAAAGAAGTGTCCTGCGGGGGCCTAACTCCATCTCATGGGCTTTTAAAAGCATGAAAGGAACACTGAAATGGACGCATTTAAAATGAGCTTCTGCCAGCCTGGAGGGAGGGGCCTCTGGGGAGAAAGGATACCCGTGTATGTACGTGTATGTACGGCTGAGTCCCTATGTTAACCGACTATACCCCAACACAAAATGACTTTATGATTTTAATCTTTAAAAAAGTTAAAAATGTTATTGTGTATAAAATAAAGTTAAAAGTAAATAAAATAAGCTTCTGCATGGGAGAATGGATAAATGTATGTTTTGAACTGTGGTGTTGCAGGAGACTCTTGAGAGTCTGTTGGACTGCAAGGAGATCCAACCAGTCCATCCTAAAGGAAATCAGTACTGAATATTTAATGGAAGGACTGATGTTGAAGCTGAAACTCCAATACTTTGGCCACCTGATGCAAAGAGCTGACTCATTAGAAAAGACTCAGATGCTGGGAAAGATTGAAGGCAGGAGGAGATGGGGATGACAGAGGATGAGATGGCTGAATGGCATCACTGACTCAATGGACATGAGTCTGAGCTAACTCTGGGAGTTGGTTATGGACAGGAAGGCCTGGCGTGCTACAGTCCATGGGGTTGCAAAGAGTCGGACACAACTGAGCAACTGAACTGAACTGATATGTTTAGCTGAATTTCTCTGCTGTGCAGCTAGAACTATTACAAAACTGCTCATCAACTATATTCCAATAAAAGATAAAAACTTAAAAAATTGAATTAATTTTAAAGATGAGCTTCTGCATTCCAGTCTACTTCAGTGGCCTCTGATACTTCTTGAAAAAAGAAAAACCCATAAATTCCATAAGCATATTTTCTACTCTGCATGATAAAAAAATGAGGGGACATTTTTCAACCAAATAGACATGAAAGAAGATTGGGATGCTGAAACTAATCAAGAGCTGATCTGAAAAGCTGTCAACACGGTTTTTCATTAGCACTCACAGTCCAGCATATGCAAAGCCTGTGAGGAGCTCTACAGTGGGACTAGATGGCAGTCATTCCCCGGATTCCTGTGCAGTATAGACACAGAGGGAACGGGAGCAGCAATCTCGCCCTGGGGATCCATGCTCCCGAAGCTTCACTGTCAGGCTGAGACAGAAGCTGCAGTTACCGGCCAGGATGTCCGCTTCAGCCGTCAGGTTGGTGCTCAGGAGGATGACGCGGCCTGCTTTGCGCTCTCTGAGGAAGCTCCACACTCGATGTCTCGAGAAAGGATCCAGTCCCGCAGTTGGCTCATCTAATAGCAAAACCTATGGTGGATGAAGATATAGACACCATTCCTCTCGACCTTGGTAACTGTCTCCACCGTAGGACATGGGAAACAATAAAGACCGTGCCGAATAGTGAGTGCCCAGCACTTGTGTCTGACATACTAACACTCATGGCCACACATGTCTGCTCTCTCTGGATACATTATGATGACCACTCGACCACTTTCAGGGGTGAGAGAAGAGCTTCTTTCTTTGACATTGGCCTTAGCAGTAGTTTTTTGGATGCGCCTCCTCAGGCAAGGGAAGCCGAGCCAAGGCCAATGAATGGGGCTGCGTCAGGCTCACGAGCTTCTGCAGGGGCCTCCCTGGCAGCCCAGTGGCTAAGACTCTGCATTTCCGATGTAGGGGACGCAGGTTCGATCCCTGGTGGGGAACCAAGCTCTCACAGGCCATGTGGTGTGGCCAAAAGATTAAAAAATAAATAAGAGTAAATTCTAAAATAAAATAGATAACTGAAATAACTATAAAAACAAAATAAAACGTTTTTGCAGGGGGAAGGAAACTATCAAAAAACCCAAAAGGCTGCCCACCACGTGGGAAAAGATGCTTGCAAATGATTTGACCAATAAGGAATTAACATCCAAAATATACGAAGGACTCACAGGGCTCTATAACCTGATTGCAAAATGGTCAAGGCATCTGAACAGACATTTTTCAAAGAAGACATATTTGTAGCCAACAGGCACATGAGCTATTCAACTTCACTAACCATCAGGGGAAAAAATGCACATCAAAATCACAATGAGACGGCACTCACACCCGTCCGAATGTCTCTTGTCCAAAAGACAGTGAGTAACACCACGTACTGGTAAGGACGTGGGGAATGGGACCCTGTGCGCTGCTGCTGGGAATGTGCATCGGTGCAGTCACTATGGAAAACAGTATGGGGTTTCCTCAAAAGCTGACATTAAAAATAGAACTACCATACAATCCAGAAAGTTTACTTCTGTATTTTTCCAAAAAAAAAAAAATTCACAAAAAACCCAAAACACTAATTCAGACACGTGTCCTTATGTTCACTGCAGTGCTATTTACAGTCGCCAAGATGTGGAAGCCACCTAAACGTCCATCGACAGGTGAGTGGCTAAAGGAGATGGGCGCATATATATACATATGTATGTATAGTGGAATATGACTCAGCCAGACGTAGCATGAACGTTTGCATTCGTGACAACAGGGATAGACGTGGAGCGTACTACGTGTGTGGGTATTTATCAAGCAGAAGGCAGAGGGAGAAAGACAGAGGCTGCATGACTCACTCACATGCCGAACCTGAAAATCAAAGCAAGCTAGCAGACAGAACAAAACAGAAACAAACTCACAGGCACAGAGAAGAAACAGGTGGTTGCCGGAAGGGAGTGGGGTGGGAGGATGAGTGACATAGGCCAGGGAGACCGAGAGGCAGCAGCCTCCAGTCACAAAGCGAACGAGCCCGTCCAGCGTGCCGCACGGGGCACAGAGTCGACGGTGTTCCAGCCACTGCGCGACGGCAGCCGGCTAGATTTACGCCGGTGGCCACTCTGTGACACACAGCAACACTGCGCCACTGCGCCACGCGCCTGGAGCCACATGGTGCTGTAGGTCAGCTATGTTTCAAGGACGAGAGAAAGAAGAGGAGGGAGGAGGAGGAGAAGGAATCATCTGTGTTCACAGTAAAACGTTTTTATTACACACGTGCACACGCACACGCACACACGCACACGCACACGTGCACAGGCACACGCACACGCGCACACACACACACACACACACGAGCTGGACCTCGTCCTGACGCTCACCCTGCGATCCTCCTCATGTATAATCTCACTTACTTGAGGGTCTCCTAAAAGGGCAATTCCAACGGTCAGCTTTCTTTTTTGACCTTCACTTAAAAGTGTAGCAAGATTATCCTGAATGTTCTGTATGTCCAATTCCAGTAAAACTCTTTGTACCTAGACAAGAAATATACAAAGCTTGAAATCCAAGATGATTCATACTATATGGAATTGGTAGTCATTCCCTTCTCCAAGGGTTCTTCCTAACCCAAGGATAAAACCTAGGTTTCCCACATTGCATGTGGATTCTTTACCAGCTGAGCCACCAGGGAAGCCCACATATATATATATATATATATATATATATATATATA